>SKCR01055153.1:0-45597 GCA_019454045.1 Zanthoxylum bungeanum | reverse complement strand
TAATATTTTTGTCCTAAAGTTATATCAGAATTCCCACTTTCTTAGCAATGGATTTTTTTCTTTCTTTTTTTATATAAAATAAAGAAAGTAATATCTTCAATCCATGTAACGAGTTTTGGGTCAGTGACTCCCAAACCAGTTGGCTTTAGGGCACTAGGTGTTAAGACACCCCTACAGACTTAATTACTCGGATTTCAGATGTTTCTTTTTATTTTTATAACATCTTTGATCCATGTAGCGAGCTTTGGGCCAGTGACTCCCAAGCCAGTTGGCTTTAGGGCAATGACTCGGATCTCAGACTTTTTTTAATACACATTTTTTTTCTTTTTTTCATTATTTTTTAAATGCTTCCTCCAATTAAACTAGAGCACGGAATATTACAAACTTTTCAAATACATCTCATGGTTGTATGTTACCATGTATGTTGATAATACCTGTCAACTGAACATATGAAGATCCAATTTAGTCAGTATTATGGAGAATTCACAAATTAAATAATTCAAAAGGAAATAAATAAAAATTAACTTGTTACGAAATAGGTTGAGATACGTCTCAAGAGTGGAAATTCCTTACAAAGCTATCTTACACCAATTTCACCAGATTAATCAAATTAAAAAACACAAAAAAAAATTATTTTAATAAAAAAATTTAATTTTTAGATTTTTTTTGAAAATTTTCGACTAAAAATAACACAATAAAAACAAGATACTAGTCAACTATTCACCTCCCCCAAACCTAAATGAGACATTATCCCCAATGTCTTAAAAAGTAGAAGATGATTTAGAAGATGGTACCTGGTTAGCTGAAATTCTACATCTAAAAATATCAATTAAAGGTTAAGATCCAGGTTTATCCGACGCTTCTTACCACGATCGTTATCAGACCAGTTTATCTTGGAAAGGATAGGATCAATTTGTGGTTGAAAGGCTTAAAATTGGTCAATTAAATCATGGGCATTTCTGGCAGTGAAGAGGATATCTTTTACAGGCTTCAACACGAACCCATTTCTCCGGGCATCATCAAGAAACGCACAAAGAAAATCATAAAATCCATCAGCATTAAATAGTCCAATCGGTTTCTGGTGTATGTTCAAGTTTGCCCAAGATAATACTCTTAAAATTTCCATCTGTCAAGGATGTTTCAGTGTGGTTTTGGACATCCGATTAAAGACAATCTCGTGTGCGTTGCTTTTGAATGGTCTTTTCCAACGGTAAAGTGGCGAAAAGAATTTTTTCTCATTCAGTGCTTATGCCACCTTTTTAATCTTAGTCACTCCAGTGGTTCCTGAAAAGAAAGAAAGAAAATCATGAGGTCTCGTATGGTGCTTGACTTGGAATAGGAATTTCATTCTGTCAAGCTTCTGGGTGATATCTTTGATCTATACTCCCCAAAACAGTGGTGTTTCTCCTGAATGCATGAGATCTTCAATATGGTCAGACATTTGTTCCTCCATCTATTCTGTATCTTGCTCCACATTTTCTTCACATATGTATTTTATGATTTCTGCATTCAGTTCTTCATCTGTCATATGTGTCAACCTGAGGATTTAAAGATATGTTTGATTGTAGGTCTTTATCCTCTGTGGTTGGTATGAATGGTTTGGGCAACTCTTCTTCAAATATCAGTGCAATGCATGCCCCAAGATCTTTATTTTGAGGATGCAAAGTTTCATCATCACTTGTAGTTGGTAGAGACAGCTCAACTACTTGTTCCTCGTCATAGTCGGATGAATAATAAAAATAAAATTGAGATTCTGCTAGTTCTGGCTCCTGAACTGATATCTCTGGCTCTTGATACTGCTCAGCCTCTTCATGTGTTAAGGTGTCATGGTGAAATGCTTGGTACTCGAAGGCTTCATCAGTGTCATTTTCTCCTTGAGATATGTAATTCAGGTTGTCTGTTTATCTAATTTGATCTGTCATCCTCTGTTTGGATGTCGCTTAACTCTGAAATTGTGCATCAAATTGAGCTTCCCATTTCTCGAGCCAATCTTTGAGCATGACAATCATCTGATCATCCTCTGATGGTTCTAGTTCTTGATAAAGATCGCAAGTGGATGGTGTATAAGATGGAGAGTAGGGATCAGTAAAATATGATGGTTCTTCGTACCTTGAACGATTCTGATAATTCTGCCACCCTGAAAGGTATATACATTGATTTCTCGGGTGGTTACCATCGCATATCTCACATGTCCCCCATTGCATTCTGAAATGGTTGGGAAAATATTGTATTGATTGGTTCTGACATCCAGTGATAATTGTTGGGCTGTAAGACAGACCTCAGAAAACCGGACAGCTGATCCCTAGTTTGGGGTGTATCTTCTTCTAGTAAAGTTCGTAATCTTTCAATCGCCCAATAATGTTCCATTTCAACCACCTGAAAAAGAAAAGAAATAAATAAAAATTACAGATAAAAATAAAGAAAATTAGATACAAGTAAAATAGATAGCTTCAAAATTAATAACTCAAGAAAAATAAGTCACCGGCAATGGCGCCAAAAACTTGACCAGCGTAATCACACTCGTATAATGCAGGCGCACATATCGTTCAAGTAGAATAAAAATATCGATCCCACGAGGACTTAATTCCTATTGTTGTTATTAATTATTGATGCTATTTATTTACAGGTATCTAATTAAAGGGAGAAAAGAATGATTGCTGATTGATTGGTTGAATGTGGATTTGCTAAATAAATAAATAAATAAAAACACAAAAAGAAAATACTAAGGAAAATAAACAAAATACATAAATATCTAGGGTTGTGATTCCACACAATATTATTCTAATAATGAATTGATTCTTTTATATAGGTGTAATAAATCAGTTTGCTAACCTGGAACACGAAATTATGTAAAAGCCTCTTCCGATGGTCAGATGCAAATACCCAAATTACCCAATTAATCATATTCCTATGTTAACCAAGTTACCTGAATTCATTAAGTTCAAGTTCCAATTATGGCTACCCACGCCCGACAGGTATATTCCTATCATGTAAGGAAATCTATTAAAGGGTTATTTATCCTCAAGGAAGATCGTGAGCTATTGAATCTAAGGCTGAAACCTAAAGTCCATTTTCCAAGTTCATTTTAAGTTTACCATATCAATCTTATTGGTGATCAGGCAACAAGAAGTATTAAGTTTAAAATTCAATAAACAAACTAAAGAATTACCCAATATCTAATTAAATCAATTATTAAGCATGTGAATATTGTGTTTCATTCATCACTTCCCTAAAATAAAAATAAAGCGTTGGGGTTATGGGATCCACTTTTACTATTTCTAATTTAGAAATCTCCCTAATTATATTATAGAAATTATCAGTGATATTACCAACCGACCATATAGGCGGTATCCTGATTAAGTCAGATTTTCAATTAAGTCCAACCGACCATAAAGGCGGTGTTATTATTTGTCCATAAACCAGCCATATAGGCGGTAATTATCTGTCACCTAAAGACCGACCATATAGGCGGTGTCACATTATGTCAAATAAATAAAACCAGCCATTTAGGCGGTATAACCTTTAGTGCATATTATTAAATTATAATTTTCATATTATAATTAAGGGAGATTGATCTAAACTAAAATAATAAAAGCTTCACCCTTCCCCCAACAGAAATTTAACTACTAAACATAAAAGAAAATAAAATAAAATAAACTATTATTATTACTGAAAATAAAAATACATAATTAAAATACTGAAAATAAATACAAACAAAATGCAATCCTTAAATTCCTTACAAAAACTTAAGGAAAGCATAAGAATTACAAATTAAATGGTTTGGTATTTATAGGCAAATCTAAAAGCTTCCACCGATTTCTTCACCAATTGCTCCACCAAACATGGCATCAAACATGACACCAAATATGACACCAAACATGACACTAAATCCTCATGTTTGGTGGAAGTTTGACAATTTTTATTTTTTATTTTTTTATTATTTTTTATTTTGAAAATGACTTAAATAATTACACAAAACACACTTCCGAATGTTTTATCAATTTCGGTCATGGAAATGTCAGAATTTAAAATTATTATGAACTTCAAAGTTGTAAATCTTTGAGTCTTCTTTAATCTGGAACTTGAATCACCTCAATCTGATATCAGAGTAAGAAGTTATGGCCAAAATACGAAAATTACGCAAAGTTGAAATTTCCGAAATTGCACTTCATTAAGTCTCGATTTTATTTTATCTGTAAAATAAACTAAAACACATCAAAACGTTTATCGAACCCGAGAAACTAACCAAAATATTAGGTAAAAGGGACGGTAAATATTGATATATTTTCCGCTCATCAACATACCCTAAAAAACACGAGTAATTATAAACGTTTGGGTAATTGGAAGAGATCCTGAAGCATGGAATGATCCTGATAAGTTTTTTTCCTGAAAGATTTGTTGGTAGTAGTATTGATCTTCATGGACATGACTTTCAGTTTCTGCCGTTTGGTTCCGGCCGCAGAGGATGCCCTGGAATGCAATTGGGACTCACCGTTGTTATGCTCGTGTTGGCACAACTTGTGCATTGCTTTGATTGGGAGCTTCCCGAGGGAATGTTGCCAGCTGAATTGGACATGACAGAAGAGTTTAATCTTGCAACTCCAAGGGCTAAACATCTGTTAGCTATTCCTATTTATCGCCTTCACATTTAATTTCAATGTATTACAATGTTATCCTTCCTTATTAGGGAAATAACTAAAATTAAATAAATATGAATCAACATTTAAAATAGTTCAAATATTCCACTCGTGTAAACTATACCTGATTTAATTTCTTCCTAATTCTTTAATTTGAATTGAAAAATGGTTCATAACCAATTTTAAAGTCCAGATGCTAAGTTTCTAATCCCTAACCAATGCAGGTTAAAATTATATAAACTTCACTCCGGTTTGTGTTCCGGAATCCCCTCTTACTGTGATGAATATGCCTCTTCCTTTGTCTGCAAAGTTAAACAATCTAATACTGGATATATTAGCTCGGATTCAGCATGATCTCTATCTTCAACTGTAAACGTACAAGTCTTCCCGTTAACGTGAACAAGGCTTTGCCCTGGAAACTTCTTCACCTGGTTACACTTCATCATCGACCTCATTTTTGCTACTCCATCCCATTTTCCTCTCAAGGCATATATATTAGCCATTTCCACATATGGAGCTGCAGCGTCGGGCTCCAATTTGAATAGACAATGAGCCACATATTCACCGATCTCTATGTTTTGGTGAATCTTACAAGCACTAAGCAATGTACCCCAAATACCAGCATCGGGTTTGATAGGCATGCTTTCAACAAAATCTAATGCTTCCTTTAACTTGCCTTTTCGTCCAAGAAGGTCTGCCATGCAGGAATAATGGTCTAATCCAGGATTTATATTATATACCCTGGTCATTATATTGAAGCAGTCCCATCCTTTCTCAAAGAAACCTGCATGAGTGCAAGCTTGAAGGACGGCCAAAAATGTTACGTGATTTGGTCTCAAGTCCAATTTCATCATCTGATGAAAAAGGTCCAAAGCTTCTAAGAATTCTCCATTCAAAGCAAAACCTGCAATCATTGTTGTCCATGAGACAACAGTTTTCTCAGGCAAGGCATAAAAGAGCTCTCGAGCATCACTAACACTTCCACATTTCGAGTACATGTCTATCAATGCATTGCAGACCATTACATCCTTTTTTAATTCAGCAGAACAGGCATAATTGTCAAACCATTTTCCAAGTTCAAGTGCACCACTTTCCCCGCAACCTGAAATCATTGACAGCACGGTGACCATATCAGGTACTTCACCTGCTGCTTCCATAGCTTGAAACAATCTCAATGCTTCATCCACGTATCCTTTCTCAGCATAGCCACTAATCATTGCAGTCCAAGAAACACGAGTTCTGTCATACAGGCCATCAAACAAAAATCGCGCCGAATTAATATCTCCGCACTTGGAATACATTGATATCAGTGTATTAATCACATACATATCTAAATCAAACCCAAATTGAATTCCATGAGAGTGAACCAACCTACCCTGCAATAGTGCCTCTGGCCGAACAAATGATGAAAGTAGGCTAACAATGGTACTTACATCAGGCCTAAATCCATCATACATCATGTACCTATAAAAAATCATAGCATTGACAAACTTATCATTATTTGCACATCCCGCGATCATGGAATTCCACGAAACAACAGTCCTTAAACCTTCTTCAATCCCACCAAACACCAACTCTGCCATCCTCAAGTCACCACATTTCGCATATGCAGAAATCCATGTATTACAAACTGACACATCAGCATCAATCCCAGTATGAATACCATACGAATGAACACCCCTCAAAAGGCTCAAATGCTTCACATGTAAAGCCGCATGTGTCAACCCCATAACCGTGACAAAATCAGCCTGGATTCCGCCAAACCTCATGTCATGAAAAAGGTGAAATACCTTTTCAAGAAAACCCATTTGAGCAAACCCCACAAGCATCGCATTCCATGATGCAACATCTCTGTCAGGCATTTCATCAAACATTTTGTACGCGTAATCTAATCGATTGCATTTTGTATACATGTCAACCATTGTTGTTTGCACAAAGATATCAGACCAAAAGGGTGATTTCACAATGTGGGTATGAATCATTTGGGAGCTTATAAGATCAGAGAGCTTGGCACAAGCTTTGGCTAGGATGGGAAATGTGAAGTTGTTTGGATCAATGTCGTTTTGTTTCATTTGGCGAAAGAGAAGAATGGCTTTGTGGGCTTGGTTGCTGTTCACAGCTTCTCTTATTTGTGAGTTCCAGTGATTAATTGTTGAAATATTTGAAAATTTGTTGAGACGCCGTGGCACTGAAGTGCGGCCATTTCTCATTGTTTTGGCGGTAAAATTAAGTGTCCGTTATTAACGGTTTCTAAAATTTTGATCTTATAAAAAAAGTATAACTGGGGTTTAAAAAATATCAATTGGTTTCAATTTCATAAATTCAATTAAATATTATTTTGGATAATGCTCTAAAATTATTTATATATATATATATATATATATATATATATTTACATATATTTACATATATATATATATATTCCAGTATGATGATATATCCACTGCCAGGATATAAATTTTATTTTATCAATTATTGATGCAACGATGCTAATATTTGATTAAGTAATATTGGAATAATAAATAATTTTTTTTTGAAATTGCTGGAAATCTTGCTGTCAACTCATCCATTTTGGGCTAAAATGGAGTAGGTAAAACTCCTGACTATCTCAGGCTCTTATAAGAAACACACTTTCTGGATTCAAATTAATGACCTCAAGGTAAGATTCTGAACACTACACCACTAAACTACGCCCTCTTGATAATAACAATAAATAATTTACTAGTAATAAAATTCACCATTTAAATTGTGCTTAACAATCAGGATTCAATTGTGGCGATCCCTAATATAGGTTTTTTATAAAATTTTTAATGATAACAATGTAATTTCAATAAATAGTGTAATTAAAATATTGATTGATTTGGATGAAAATTTGATTTTTATTAAAAAAAAAAAGAAGAAGAAGAAGAAATTAATAATAATCTATATTCTTAATTTTAGTGAGTTAAAGCAAAAATATATCATTTACAAATCATATTTTTCATTAATTAACCGCTTATATTTGAACAAATTTTTTATTTGGGTGTGAACAACTACCACCAGCGAATTAAAAGATGACATGTATAATTTAATACCTATTTTTTAGTTGTTTTTTAATTTTTTAGCACGCATGGCAATGAATGATTAGCTTATTGCATGGATGACGTGGTACCACTATTGCACCAAAGATTTTCTCATCCGCGACGGCTTCCAAAATCAATGAGTTCCGCTAGACACATATTATTAATATCTTATAATATACTAAGTGCTTATAAGCAGGTAGGAATCTTTTTCTTTTCCTACTTGCTTCCTTTTTTTCTTTTCCTTTTTTTTAGCTTTTTTAATTTTTTAAATTTAAAATAAGATTTTTTTTTTTAAAAAAAAAAGAATGAATTCAAAATTTTCGTGATTAACAATACTTAAGTTATTTATCAGTTAGAAAAACGATAATTTCCCTTCATAAAATATATACATTAATTTTAAATAGCTTTTTAAAAATGTAAAAGTAATCAAATCATTTCAAAAAAAAATAAGAAAATAAAAATTAGACTCCATGAAATTTGATTGATTAAATTGAGTAAATTGAGGGACATTAAAAATTTATAATTGAGTTTTAAATTGAATAGATAACATAAAAAATATACCACTAAATGATAATACAATTCAATTTTAATTTTGGCTAATAATATTAATTTTTAATACAATGTCAGTTAATACTAAAAATTCAATTTAATGGTGGCTGAACAAAACTTCAATAGGTTTATTATTGTTAATTTTATTTTATTTATCTAAAGAATATGTAAGTATAATAGTGTAATCCAATTACATGAAACGGATTTTCGCGGATTTTTCATATTTTATGTTTTGACTCACCCCAAATCAGCCTATTTAAAAATCTAAACCAAGTTATCGTCTAAACTTTGATGACAGTCACATCAATGATCTTTTTAGATTCAGACATCTGCATGTTCATTAGGTGTGAACTGATACTCATGATATCTGATGATGTATTTAGAGATGATCTGTCAGTCTTGTGTACATAATTTAGGTATCAATTTTATAATCTGTTAAATTATTGGCTAATGAATATTGCGAAAACGAGTTCTAAGTATTAACTAGATAATCACGAATATATCACGACATTCATGAATTGTATATGATAAGTGTGATGTATACCCACTTATTTCTAAATTCTTAGCTTATTATTTTATTAGATTTCGTGTCATTTAATATATTTTGTAGTTTCTTTTATGTTTTATTGGTAGGAAGCATTGGAACATGGATCTTGTGGCAAATGGACTTGTTTTGGGACCTTACGGACGCATCGGGAGCACGTTGGAGAGTAAAATACGAAGAAATCACTATCATGAAATTTTGACCTGGTGCCGCGACGCCCAGATAGCATCTCCATACATATTTCCCGAGAGCGAGGTGCCGTGACGCCAATTCCGGCACCATGACGCTACGGCAGATTTCCAGAAACATCAGAAATCATTATTCTACAAGCATAAGGACTCACAGACTTCCCTATAAATATAGAAGCATGTCCAAAACCCTAGATGAGGAGAAAAATACACAAGAAAAGATTTCAAAACACATATTTTAGAGAGATCAAACGAGGAGGAATGAAGAGCGACAAGAGAAGACGAAGGCGGTGACGTCCGAAGACGAAAGGATTCGATTCGGGTTTAATATTCTAGTTTCTTTCTTTAAACTCTAATGATATCCATTATGTTATTGACAATGCTTTCATTATTTCTATATTTAGTCATGAACTAACTATATTATTCTAAAGGATGATGTAGCCTATGCAGAACCTTTGTGTTGTTTGCCAATTTGATTTTTACAAATTTTTAATTCAGTTTATTTATATTCTTTTGTATTTAATACTTCTATTTTGTTGGCCACAAAGATGATGTATGTTTAGAACATATCACACGAGAGATGGATTTTGAATAGGATCCAGAGAATGTAACCTATGAGATTTGTAGAGTTCGAGAGAATCTATAATACCTTTGAAGTCGTTAACAAAGAATCACAAAGCGTAATGAATTGTTAATTACTAGATTTTTATAGGGATATCGAAGTCTGTAATTGATAATATATTCACTCGGCACTAGGGAGAGAGAGTTAGAATAACTTAGGATTCTTGGCTTATAAACAACACAATTGAGTAATAGTTGACTAGCATATATAACAAATACATAGGGGATAGCTAGGTGAAATCAGACTCTAGAATTTCTCTTATCTTGGTTTCTCCTAATTAAATATTTTAATATCTCGTTTATTTATATTTTAGTTTTTAATTTATTTTATTTTAAATTACTTTTTAAATAAAGTTAAGTTTATCAATTATAATACTTAGTGAGAATTTGATTACAATCTCTATGGGTTCGACACTTTTTACTTATATTTTACAGAAACTTGACACCGTATACTTGCGGTACGATAATCTCGTAACAGTATAAAGCAGAGATTTGATATTATTTCTATATCTCTAGTACAATTTAAATTGCCTAGGACAAGAGATTATATATATATATATATGCAATGATCTCTACTTGTATGGTTTAGCTTGATTATCAGTGGTCATCATAATCTGCGAGCGGGCGAATTATTGACACATGAATGATTTCTGTAACAAATAAATTTGAATTGAGCACTTTGCAATAAACTATGGATAATTTAGATTATTCATAAATTACACATGTGCGTAAATTTGATGTATTTTTGTATATGATACATATTTTGATTAGAAATATATTAAGAGTCAATTAGAGACTGACATTTTTCTTTATTATAATTAATTGATTTAATTAAATATTAATTAATTATTGATTATATTAAGGAAGAATATTCTTGGAGTATTTTTCCTAAATTAATTTTTAATGGATTAATTTAATTTTATTAATTATTGATTTTATTAAGGAAGAATATTCTTAGAATATTCTATTATATTTGGTTAATTTTAATTTACCAAAACACATGGATTTAACACATGGATTCCATTGATTAAAAATTAATTATTTAATTTTATTTTGATAAGATTATTATTGTGTCAAAATTTGGACCAAGATTTGGTTGCAAAATTGCCAAGGCCATATAAAAGAAAAAATATTTCAATTTTGGCTTAGCTTCTCATGTGTTTAGAATTAAACATCAGTATGTTTACAAAATTTGAACACCAAAAGAGAGAAATTTGAATATTGGAAGAGCATAACCTAATTTTGATTAAGGTATATTATTGGTTTACATTTTGAAAATTATTTTCTTATACATGTTAATATGTATTTGATATATGTTACATGTTTTCAAATATTTGGTGTTTATAATTTGTTGATGATCTTATTGAATCTTAATGATTAGCAAGTGTGGATTTTATTCTAATTAAAGTAATTAGATTTGAAATCAAAAATTTACATTTTACATTGAATTTTAGGGGATTCTAAACGAATTTTTAAAACGGGGCCTCATACCGATAAAGGATTAAAAAATAAACGAGTCGTATTATATATTATAACTTAAAATTTCTCTGAATTTGGGGCCCACGCCGACCGTCTGTATCGGCTCTCCCCAGTGTCAACTCTGCTCTAGTGTTATGGCCACTCTTATAACACCTAAAATTATTCTTGGATATTTCATATGTGGAGATTTTAAATGGTGTAAATTAATATCATTACTTTGTTGGAAAAATTTGTTTTAACATGATAATGATTATATTAATTATTTAATTTATCAAATTCTAATTTAATTTAATTTAATTTATGCAAAATATGTGATATTTGAATGTATTCTGATGTTATTAGGTGTTGAAATGATTTTTGGATGCTGTTTCATAGTCAAAATCGTCAAATTACGCAAAAATGATAAAATCAGCAAAACCAGGCAAAATATGACTGTGCAGTGAACTGCTTATTACACAGCCACATTAATTGTTGACAGGTCACTGTTCATGTGTCCGGATCAGACCAGCCTATAAACCGGTTGACTGATTTGACCGGAAGCCCTCTGCAGAAGAAACCCTAACAATTGATAGATGATAAGGATATGTTTTTAGGTTGTTAATGAGGAAGACGATCATAAAATGTTATATATGCTGAGTACAAAATAGTAGGGCAATGAGGAAAAGTGTTTATTTTTTTTAAAAAAAAAAGCACTCAAAATTCATGTATGAATAGATTTGTTTATGGTTTTCAGGCATAGACATTCGAAGCAATTGGAGGATTTTTGGATCAATTTATCCAAAAAGAAGAATGTCTCTTATTCCTTGATTATTGAAGTGGAAACTTAAAGGAAATCCTCCGGATGCTTAGTTGGTTGTTACGTTCCAACAAGCGGATAATATTGTGAGTATTATTCATAAAATTAACTTTATATTAAATGATAATAAATATATTTTAAATGTAGCTAAAGATTAGAAAAATCTTGAGGCTACCGAGAGTACGAAATCGTATTGACAATCTGTTAGACGTATTTTGTTGAATACATAAAAATATATTGAAGAGAGTGTGGATACATGCCACAGAGATGTGCGACGCTGTCCGGGCTTGCAGCCCGATCGGGAGTACGGAGTAGCCCGCGGGGGACTAAACCGGAGAAATAAATGGAGTCGCCACCCAGTGTGAACTGAGAAATGATTTAAGGCCGCACTCACCCCTCGCAAGGGAAGACCTCAAACCGTTGGGTTCGGAATGGTCTCTTACTTATGCCAATTGTAATGAAAGGATTTATGCAATAGTATAACCAAGCCTTATGCAACACATACAAGATAATTTAATCAACACACAAGTTTGCACACCCATAATCGTAAATAAAAAAATGAAGGCAAAATGCATAATTCATAAACGTATTAAACAATGAAGCGCAATAATGTAATTAACAATAACTGTAGAAGCATTAATAATAAAAACGGATAATCGAGTACGTAATGCAAAAGAAATAACCAAAGAAGCAAACATGCATGAAATATAAGGAGGAAGAAAAGTCGATTCACTGCATGCACGTTCATGTAGCGTTTGGAAACGCATTCGAACTGTAAACAGAATGCATGCGTTCGAGTAGCGTTTGAGAACGCGTTCAACGAGATTACCAAAGTGCTATCTAACATGACACAAACACATGTGTGAATGTTTCTCAGGCGATACGTGGAGTTGTATCTCAAGTACAGACCGCACTACCGTCCATTCGGATTCGACTACGAAATTTACGTCTGGGTTTCCATCCGATATACCACGAGAGACAACACTCAAACATAAACACGGCATGAATGCAAATGGAAAAAAAATGAAGAATAACCACCAAAAAGGGGATGAATAGTGAAATCAATAAAAGAGTAAGATACTAAAATCTTCTTGATCCAACTCATTCCCACCAATTCATAAGCTCAGACATACATACATCTTCATAATCATCTTAGTGAGATTAGATATATTTGAGCAACTCATACACTATTCAATCTTTGTATCTTTATTGTGAGTTCTCAAATAGTGTTGTAAACACAAAAATTTATTTTTCGAAACACTTGTATTGAAATCCCTTATGTGAGTGGTGATTACTCTCAATGGTGGAGTTTGTGTAAAAGGTTTAAGATAAGCCTTGGAGTAAAATCTCTTGGTTGTAAAGATTGTTGAATCTAGTGGAACCTTCAAGTGCGCTTGAAGAGAGAGTGGACGTAGGCAAGTGATTTAGCCGAACCACTATAAACTCGGTGTTGTATCTCTCTTCCCTTATCTTTTAATTTATGCAATTTTATTTTTATAGTTGTTTATAATTATTGGTAAAAACTTGGAAATATAAAATTGACAAAAATTATAATTCCGCATTATTTTTTAATAACTCAATTCACCCCCTCTTGAGTATAGTGTTACTTGTTATTGCTTATAGGTAATTTCAATTTTTAACTATAATATATATAAAAACCTAATAATGGCTAATTGCGGAAAATGTTTTGTTTTTTTTTTTACATAGTTTGGCTAATTTCCCTTATTTCAAATGGATTTTCTTAAAATATATCTTAAAACGTAATCTTTTATTTTGTTCTAATTTAAATACGATAATCATTTCATCAACATATGCAAAACCTTTATTTCAAATTGGCCACCAATAACAAAATATGTATTGGGTATCTCTCAAATCACTAAGAGCAACTCCAAAATTCTTCGAATATTATTTTGTTATTTTATTGATGAACCATATCATCAAATTATTATTATTATTTTTTTTTTGCGAAAAAAAAAACAAATTAGATTTTTGAAATTAGATTTTTATTCTCACTCTTCAATATTGAAGAGCACTTATCACTTTTCAAATAATATTTTATTTGGCCTCTTTATTTTTGGTGGTGGTTGTTGGAGTTAATAATAACAATTATTTATTAAAATAATGAAAGCAATAGTCATAATTCTCAACAACTATTTTTTTTTTTTTTGCTTATAAATAATAGTAAACGCATATAAATTTCAATATAAATTTTACCAACATTTATCATTTCAATGGATTTTATCTAAATGGATCAAATTGATTATAAAAAATTTTCTACACAAAATCTTAATTTATCTCAATTTATTCAATAAAATTGCTAGTTATTAAGGAAATCAATAGAAAATAATAAAATTAATTAGTTTTGAACAAGTAAAATGATGAAATATTTGTATAATAAATAATATAATTTTAAAAATCGAAAATACTTCAAAAGATAAATTGGAGGGTAATTAAATTTGTTGGAGATAAAAATTGAAGGGTAGTTAAATTTATTTAAAAAAAATTTGGAGGGTAAATTTTGATTGAGATAATGTTAACATATTTTTATTTAAAAAGACTTTGGAAATTAAGTTTATTTTTAGGATAAGCAAATAAATATTTGAAGAGTAAATTTAGCAGTCTTTTGATCCAAGTAAGTTATACAAAACAATTCATGGCCGATGGCTTTAGACCAAACCAAGAGTCTATTAACACAGAGAAGGAAGACACAAATGTCAAAGTTGAAATTTTAATGGGGCAAAACAGCAACGCTTGTTGCAATGGCAAACTTAAATGACAAAGAAGAACCCAACCACGGCAGAAACTTCTCTGAGAATTTCTCCTCACTCAAGGCAAACACTTGCCGAAAACTCAATTCGTTCTTCAACACCTTCCTGGACACAACAATTTGAAAATTCCTACATCAAGGAATCACTTGATATTCCAACCTGTACATCAAGATTCCTCTTTAGAAGAAGAACACGAGCTCTGGTTTTTGTAAGCTTGCAACAACTCCTCTGCATAATCTCCAAACCTCAGCACAAACTTCTTCAAGAAATCCTTCTCACTCAAATGCAGCATTTTAGGAAAACTACATTCCTTCTTCAACAACCTCCTCGATGTAACAATTTGAAAAACCCTGTATCTAGGGATCACACGATTTTCAATACTAAACGTTAAATAAACCGGATTACAAACCAGCACAGCCTTTTCCAATTGAAGCTTTTTCATAAAGAAATCAAATCCTGACTTCAACCTCTCCTCGGAAAAACGAAGCAATCCAGGTGCTCTCCTAATCATTGCTAGGAACTCCTCTTTTGAGAACCCACAACTCTTAAAAAATTCCAATTTTCTATCAAATGTCTCCTCACTCAAGCAGCTAAGTGAATGCAATCCATAAACAAACATCCTCGAGTGAGTCGAAAATCCAATATCTAAAGCCCGTGAAACAAGTTCTCTAAGTTTGAATCCTTCCCAACAAAATAGCCTAGGTTGCCTCACTAATAACATTGACAGCTGAGAACCAACAATGCTACAACTCTTCAAGTATTCAATGTTTCTTAACAACCCCGATTTCTCGGGGTCCCTCGTAAGAATCCAAATGCATCTACGAACAACACGAACGAAATCTTCATTATTAGTATCATCCACTAACATTTTCTTAAGAATTTCAGCACATGGAATCAATTTTTTCTCTAAACTAACACATAAAAGCAATGGATTTTTGGAAATAAACTTACCCAAATCAGAACCCACAAGACCCATATGTTGAAAATATTCAATCTTTGGTTTTAGGGTTCTGTCCACTTGAGAGAATAGAATTTCGGGCTTTGCAGAAACAATCAACTGAATGTGGGTATCGGAGAATCCAGCATTGTGGAAAAATTGACGTACAGTTCGTGGTCTTTCAAGGGATTTAATGGGAGACAATTTGTTTGAGATCACAAGGGCCCGTGATTTAGGAATATTTAGGGTTTCAATTAAGTAATTGAATAGGAATGTATTTGTATTTGGGGCCTCCGAAAGAGAAGAGAAAAATGAGAAAAGGGATTTGATAGCAAAGTTGTGGGGATTTGGAAAGGAATTGAGTCTCTGCATTTTGGGATTGTCTGCGAGCGGAGAGAGGGTTCAGGGTTTTAGGGTTTAAACGACCAAAGAGATTAGTGTTTTTTTTCATTTTACTTTTTTTCCTATTATTAATATAAATTTATTCATCAGTTTCTCAAATTTATTCATCCATTTTCTCATTCTAATTTCAAAATAGAATAACAGAATTTAAACGATCCGGTTCCGGTTCTGTCATGAACGGAATCAGAATCGAACCGGAACCAGATTGAAACTGAATTGGAACCAATTAATATGGTATTATATTTAATTGGATAAGTTACAGTTCTACTTAGTTAGGAACAAATTTTTCTGAGATGATTCTGATTCCACGAGGAACCGAAACCGAAATCGATTTTACTTACCCCTATGTCTTATCTCGATTTCCAATACTATTTGTGGATGCTGGTTTTCGCCCGAGGTCCACAATCGAGAATTTATAGGTTGAGGGCACTAGCGATCCTGCAAAACAAAGGTAGAGTGAGCGGAAGTAGACTACCCACCGGTGTGGTGGGTGCCGGGGGCACTCCGACGCTCAAGTCAGTGATGAAAGTGAGCTATTAATACTGTTGAAGGATGAGCAATGTTAGAGATTACATTGATTCCTGTGAGCTACCTTGTGGGCTGTAGGTAGGAGGTCTATAGAGAGAATATTGCTTGAGCTATGGGTCGGAGAGCCTCCATCCTTGTAGACTTCTTCTCTTTATATACACACCATCTGGAGGCGTGTGTATTTACTGCGCTTGATTGCTCGTCCGTTTGGTATTGGTAACGACCATTTTTATGAAGGGTAATTATGTTCGCCGGTTGAAGGTTGGAAACGGCTGGGTCAGGAGTGGTGTTTATGTATCTTTGCGTTACATGAGTTAATGTATGGTGGGTCATTGGATTTGTACTGGGTATGGGCCTACGAATCTTTGGGCCAATATTGACCAAATCCGGACGTCCTAATAGAGTGAATTCGTGATGGCAACTTGGGCCTGAAGTAAAATGTCGAAATTGCCCTTGGACCAAATTTGGCCCGTACAGTTTGTCTCATACTCTTTAAGTCAAAGAGTCATTGGCTTGGAGAGTACTTGACGCGTGTGTCGCCTGGGACAAGGCCATATTATGTATGTGTACTCGGGTGTTGATGATGCCTATTGATTTGAACCAAACGAATATCAAGTTATGAATTTGACTCTACAAGAGCCATTGGGAAGTACCCAGTCGACCGAACCAGATGATGGTCGGAAAGAAAATCATACGACATGTGTATTCCATGTCTATAACTTGACTCGACATGAGTCCATGGGGAATGTCCCCGGTCGACTGGACTTGATGAGACCAGAAGGATATAAGTCATACGACATGTGTAATCCATGTCTATAACTTGACTCGACATGGGTCCATGGGGAATGTCCCCGGTCGACTGGACTTGATGAGACCAGGAGGATATAAGTCATACGACATGTGTAATCCATGTCTATAACTTGACTCGACATGAGTCCATGGGGAATGTCCCCGGTCGACTGGACTTGATAAGACCATGAGGATATAAGTCATACAACATGTGTAATCCATGTCTATAACTTGACTCGACATGAGTCCATGTGGGATGTCCCCGGTCGACTGAACCAGATGAAGGTTCATGAGTTCTCATTCCTCATTCTACAAGACTTGACAAATGCCAATGGGGGTGTAATTCCTCATTCTACAGAACTTGTAGTCTGAGACCATGATACTACGGTCGAATGAACCTGATGAAGGTCCATGAGGGTTCTCATTCCTCATTCTACAAGTCCTGACAAAGTTCAATGATGATATAATTCCTCATTCTACGGGACTTGTAGTCCGAGATCATGTCGTCTGAAGACTATGAGACTACGGTCAAATGAACCTGATGAAGGTCCATGAGGTTTCTCATTCCTCATTCTACAAGACTTGACAAAGGTCAATGGGGATATAATTCCTCATTCTACAGGACTTGTAGTCTAAGACCATGTAGTCTGAAGACCATGAGACTACGGTTGAATGAACCTGATGAAGGTTCATGAGGGTTCTCATTCCTCATTCTACAAGACCTGAGAAAAGCCAATGAATGAGTAATTCCTCATTCTACAGGACTTGTAGTCTGAGACCATGTCGTCTGAAGACCATGAGACTACGGTCGAATGAACATGATGAAGGTCCATGAGGGTTCTCATTCCTCATTCTACAAGACCTGACAAAGGTCAATGAAGATATAATTCCTTATTCTACAGGACTTGTAGTCTGAGACCATGTCGTCTGAAGACCATGAGACTACGGTCGAATGAACCTGATGAAGGTCCATGAGGGTTCTCATTCCTCATTCTACAAGACCTGACAAAAGCCGATGAGGGTGTAATTCCTCATTCTACAGGACTTGTAGTCTGAGACCATGTCGTCTGAAGACCATAAGACTATGGTCGAATGAACCTGATGAACGTCCATGAGGGTTCTCATTCCCCATTCTAAAAGATGAGGATATAATTCTTTATTCTACAGGACTTGTAGTCTGAGACCATGTCGTCTAAAGACCATGAGACTATGGTCGAATGAACATGATGAAGGTCCATGAGGGTTCTCATTCCTCATTCTACAAGACCTGACAATGTCAATGAGGATATAATTCCTTATTCTACAGGACTTGTAGTCTGAGACCATGTCGTCTGAAGACCATAAGACTATGGTCGAATGAACCTGATGAAGGTCCATGAGGGTTCTCATTACTCATTCTACAAGACCTGACAAAAGCCAATGAGGGTGTAATTCCTCATTCTACAGGATTTGTAGTCTGAGACCATGTCGTCTGAAGACTATGAGACTACGGTCGAATGAACCTGATGAAGGTCCATGAGGGTTCTCATTCCTCATTCTACAAGACCTGACAAAGGCCAATGAGGGTGTAATTCCTCATTCTACAGGACCTGTAGTCTGAGACCATGTCGTCTGAAGACTATGAGACTACGGTCGAATGAACCTGATGAAGGTCAATGAGGGTTCTCATTCCTCATTCTACAAGACCTGACAAAGGTTAGTAAGAGTTTTCATTCCTCATTATACAAGACCATATATGTAGTGTCGAATGAGATCTTTAACAAGTGCCAAGCTTCACACGTGTAGTGTAGAATGAGATCCTTAACAAGTGCCAAGCTTCACACGTGTAGTGTCGAATGAGATCCTTAACAAGTGTCAAGCTTCACACGTGTAGTGTCGAATGAGATCCTTAACAAGTGCCAAGCTTCACACGTGTAGTGTCGTTCGAATGAGATCCTTAACAAGTGTCAAGCTTCACACGTGTAGTGTCGAATGAGATCCTTAACAAGTGCCAAGCTTCACATGTGTAGTGTCGAATGAGATCCTTAACAAATGCCAAGCTTCACACGTGTAGTGTCGAATGGGACATCTTCATCATGCTGAGTCTTCATACATGTAGTGTCGAGTGAGATATCATTGCCAAGTCTGGTAATGTCGACTGAGATATTATTACCCCATACATGTAGTGCCGAGTGGGATATCCTAATACCAATTCTCCATATATGTTGTGTCGAGTGGGATATCTTTGCCAAGTCTGGTAATATCGACTGGGATATTATCACCGCATACATGTAGTGTCGAGTGGGATATCCTAATACCAATTCTCCATACATGTAGTGTCGAGTGGGATACTCAACAAGTGCCAAGCCACATATTGTATTGTCGACTGAGATGTCCACGCCAAGTATTCATTAGAGTATAGTCTATTTTGACATCCTCCTCACGCCAAGTATATCTCTTCATCATATGGTGTGAATGATAGGAAAAACGGTTCCACTGAAGGGACGCGCCTTGTTCCATGTAGTATGGAGTTGATGACATTACTAGAGAATACTTCTTAGTTGGTTGGGTATGCTGGAAGAATATGAGGGTATTCTCATGTTGAATGGAATAAGAATATCGATTGGGTCTGATGATTTTTTATGTGGTCGACTGGAGTAAATGGGTTTTTCCCTAAGTTGTAGTTTTTTGAAGGTCATTTTCTTTTAAAGTTACCAATGAATACTTGTTTGGGAAGCTATGATGTCCTCAAAGCAACAATAGGTGGCTTCTGGCCCATTTTTTTTTTGTCTAATCATATGATATCTTATTGAGAAATATTACTAGCACATCATTTATTATGTCACTTGGGAGAATTCAAACTTCTTTCATTGTCATGGTTGGTGGAGCTTTTTCTCTTATTGTTCCTCTTATCTTCCTCCCACCTAATCTCGATGTGGGCTCGAGTCATGGCTTGATCCATAGTGTAGCATCGAAATTTAGTGAGCTTTTTGTAGAGTTTACTTTCTGAAAGTCATCCATTTCTAAATGCTTCCACTGTAGTAGGCTGATAGAGATATGAGATTGTTATACTCTCTTTATTGAAGCGAGCCACATAGCTTCGCAAGGACTCCCCTATCTGTTGTTGGATGGCATTAAGGTCATTGGTGGTCTTCTCAAGCTTGCAAGAACTTGCGAAATGCTCCACAAATTTATCTGCTAGCTGTTGGTAAGACTCGATGGATCTGTATGGGAGATTGATAAACCATGTGAGGGCATGACCATCTAATGTTTCTCCAAATCCTCTGCACATTCCAGGTTCCCATTGATGAGAAGCCAGACCCGTTGATAACATCTTGTATTTGTAATGGACAACATGGTCGTCTGGGTCAGTTGATCCATCATATATCTTCATATATGGAGGATTGAACTTCCTTGGTAGCTCAATGGAAGTGATGGTCTCCAAAAATGGTGTATCTGAGATTGTGTCAGCTCGGTTTTTTTCTCACTGGTATCCTGACACTAGGTAGGCTGGAGAGAATTGCATATTTGAACTCTTTCATTTCCTTACGCATGGTGGAGGCAACTTGTCGTGCTTCATCGGTTCGGGAGATATGTCGACTTCTTTCTTGATTTGGTAGATGGTTGTCTAATGGCGGATTTTCGCTTGCCACATTGTTGAATGCCCCCAGGAGGTTTGTGGGGATTGTATGATTGATGAGATGGTCTGGGGAATCAGGTTGTTGGGAGTTTGAAGAGATTTGCTCCAGTTTCTTCTGGAGGGTTATATTGGAGCTTCGCATTACTTGACTTTCTTCTTCTAAGGCGCGTAATCGTTCTTGGAGTATGATCAGATGCGTAGTCATAGAATTTGGTGTCTGCTCACTGCTAGAAGCCATGATTGGCTGTGTTTTAGGAACCGTAGACTGAGAGATCTTTGTCTGCTATGAATCGCTAAGGCCCCACGGTGGGCGCCAAATTATGGATGCTGGTTTTCGCCCGAGGTCCACAATCGAGAATTTATAGGTTGAGGGCACTAGCGATCCTGCAAAACAAAGGTAGAGTGAGCGGAAGTAGACTACCCACCGGTGTGGTGGGTGCCGGGGGCACTCCGACGCTCAAGTCAGTGATGAAAGTGAGCTATTAATACTGTTGAAGGAGGAGCAATATTAGAGATTACCTTGATTCCTGTGAGCTACCTTGTGGGCTGTAGGTAGGAGGTCTATAGAGAGAATATTGCTTGAGCTATGGGTCGGAGAGTCTCCATCCTTGTAGACTTCTTCTCTTTATATATACACCCTCTGGAGGCGTGTGTATTTATTGCGCTTGATTGCTCGTCCGTTTGGTGTTGGTAATGACCATTATTATGAAGGGTAATTATGTTCGCCGATTGAAGGTTGGAAACGGCTGGGTCATGAGTGGTGTTTATGTATCTGAGCGTTACATGAGTTAACGTATGGTGGGTCATTGGATTTGTACTGGGTATGGGCCTGCGAATCTTTGGGCCAATATTCACCAAATCCGGACGTCCTAATAGAGTGAATTTGTGATGGCAACTTGGGCCTGAAGTAAAAGGTCGAAATTGCCCTTGGACCAAATTTGGCCCGTACACTATTAAGACTAACAAAAAAAAAATCGACATCACTAGATTTTGATGGAAAAAAGATTGTGGTGAGGAATTGAATTGAGTTTCTACATTTTATGAGTGTTTGAAGAAATCTCCAAATTCTTAGTGCTTATTATGAGTTTATTTCAACGAAAATTATCCAAATTATACAATCAAAAACAAAAAATTAAGGGCACTTTTCTCAATTATCCATTTTTATATCTATTTTAACAATAATAATAAAAAGAGATTGAAATATCCTCAAAATAATTTTATCTCTCCATTTTCACTCACAGTTATCAAATCCAAAATTCTCTAAAAATAATTTTATCCCTCCTTTCTCTTGAAACTGACCATATCGTAAGAAAAGACAAGAAAATCAAAAAAAATTTCAGAAAAACAAGTAAATTTTCTTAATGTATTTTAATATACTTCGGACATGAAATGCTTGTTATTTTGTTGTTGTTCTTCGAAAGTTTAGTTCAGTTTTAGTGTTTTGCTATTATTTTGTCATGCGTTCATTAATTGTTTGATAAAATTCCTCTAGAATAGATGTATAACATACTCGAATAAACAAATATTGTTTCTAGTGCGACAATATCTATTTAACTATTGTCGCATTATACTATCATCATTGGGATAATTTATCACAATTGACATTGAGTTATATCATAATGGTATCATTTTTAAATTTTTTTGGTTTGAGTTATACCATAATGGTTCACAATTGGCATATGTTTTATTATGAAAAAAAATTGATGAATTAATTATTTCGAAATATAAATATTTATTTTTTATGTCCCGAAAATTATTATATATATAAAGTTTCAATACAACAAAAATAACAAACAAATGAAATAATAGCAAAAATAATAATTTTTTAAAAAATAACAAAAATATTATAGTATCGGGTAGGGTAGGATTTTAATATCAAACATGTTACTCAACTCGTAAATTTCGGGTCAGGTCGGGTGAAAAAATCATTATTTTTTTAAACTCGTGCGGGTCGGGTCGTGGGTTGACCCGACCATATGAACACCCCTAGTATAAATATACTGAGAATGACATTGATCTTAGAATAGTCATGTAATAATATCGGCACTGGGTGGTCCCACATTTGTATAGTATTACTATTATAAATTATTCTTAACATAAATATTCTCAGTCCAATCCATTGTACCATGAGCAATGTAAGCTCGTATAGATAAGTGGGTATTCGTTTGAGCAAATATTGAATTACTCACAATTGACTACTATTAGTTGGAAGTACACACCACCGTCAATTTAACTCATTTTTAATGAATTTTCTCAAAATGTATCGAATCGATTATCCAAAATTTTCTACACAAAATCCTAACTTATCTCAATTTATTGAATAAAATTGTTAGCCATTGAGGAAATCAATAGAAAAGAATAAAATTTAATTAGTTTTGAACAAGTAAAATGATGAATAATTTGTATAACAAATAATATAATTGAAAAAAAACCAAGAATACTTCAAAAGATAAATTGGAGAGTAATTAAATTTGTTGGAGGTAAAAATTAGATGGTTGTTAAATTTATTGAAAAAAATGGAGGGTACTTAAATTTGGTAGAGGAAAATTTTAATTAAGATAATGCGAACATATTTTTATTTAAGAAGAACACAAGCTCTGGTTTTTGTAAGCCTGCAACAACTCCTCTGCATAATCTCCAAACCTCAGCACAAACTTCTTCAAGAAATCCTTCTCACTCAAAAACAGCATTGAAGGAAAACTACATTCCTTCTTCAACAACCTCCTAGATGTAACAATTTGAAAAACCCTGTATCTAGGGATCACACGATTTTCAATACTAAACGTTAAATAAACCGGATTACGAACCAGCACAGCCTTTTCAAATTGAAGCTTTTTCATAAAGAAATCAAATCCTGACTTCAACCTCTCCTCGGACAAACGAAGCAATCCAGGTGCTCTCCTAATCATTGCTAGGAACTCCTCTTTTGAGAACCCACAACTCCTAAAAAATTCCAATTTTCTATCAAATGTCTCCTCACTCAAGCAGCTAAGTGAATGCAATCCATAAACAAACATCCTCGAGTAAGTGGAAAATCCAATATCTAAAGCCCGTGAAACAAGTTCTCTAAGTTTAAATTCTTCCAAACAAAATAGCCTAGGTTTCCTCACTAATAACATTGACAGCTGAGAGCCAACAATACCACAACTCTTCAAGTATTCAATGTTTCTTAACAACCCCGATTTCTCGGGGTCCCTCGTAAGAATCCAAATGCATCTACTAACAACACGAACGAAATCTTCATTATTAGTATCATCCACTAACATTTTCTTAACAATTTCAACACATGGAATCAATTTTTTCTCTAAACTAACATATAAAATCGCTGGATTTTTGGAAATAAACTTACCCAAATCAGAACCCACAAGACCCATATGTTGAAAATATTCAATCTTTGGTTTTAGGGTTCTGTCCACATGAGAGAATAGAATTTCGGGCTTTGCAGAAACAATCAATTGAATGTGGGTATCGGAGAATCCAGCATTGTGGAAAAATTGACGTACAGTTCGTGGTCTTTCAAGGGATTTAATGGGAGACAATTTGTTTGAGATCACAAGGGCTCGTGATTTGGGAATATTTAGGTTTTCAATTAAGTAATTGAATAGGAACGGATTTGAATTTGGGGCCTCCGAAAGAGAGAGAAAAATGAGAAAAGGGATTTGAAAGCAAAGTTGTGGGGATTTGGAAAGGAATTGAGTCTTTGCATTTTGGGATTGTCTGAGAGCGGAGAGAGGGTTCAGGGTTTTAGAGTTTAAACGAGCAAGAGATTAGTGTTTTTTTTTTCATTTTACTTTTTTTCCCGATTGTTATTTGAAGGAAAAAATTACTCTCGATTTTTAATATTTAATGATATAAATTTATTCATCAGTTTCTCAAATTTATTCATCCATTTTTTCAATCCAGTTAGGGGTGTTCACGAGTCGGATCGGGTCGAATTTTTTAAAATTTTGTGAGACCTGATCGGGTCGGGTCACGCAGAGGTGAAATCCGATCGGGTTTGGGTCGAAAAAAATAATATTTTTTAATAATTTATTTATTTTGAAATATAAATATTAGTTATTTTATGTTCCGAAAATTATCATAATATAAAGTTTTAATACAACAAAAGTAATAAATAAATGAAATAATAGTAAAAACTTTAAAAAATAATAATTTTTTAGAAAAATAATAAAAATATTATAGTGTCGGGTCGGGTTGAAATTTTTTTATTTTTTTAAACCCGCGCGAGTCGGGTCGGGTCGCGGGTTGATCCGACCCTATGAACACCCATAAATCCGATTCCAAAATGAAAAAATCGAATTTAAACGGTTCGGCTCCAGTTCTGTCATGGATGAAATCGGAACGGATCAAAACCTATTTTGGGAACTGAGTTTAGAACAAATTTCAAAACCAATTTTAAACTCAATTTAAACATAATTTCATAACCAATTTTAAAACTGAATTGAAACTCAATTTCATAACCCAATTTCATAACTAGTTTTAAAACTCAATTTAAACTCAATTTCATAACCCAAATTAAAGCACAATTTAAACCCAATTTCATAATTAGTTTTAAAACTCAATTTAAACCTAATTTCATAACCCAACTTCAAAACCCAATTAAAACTCAATTTCATAACCCAATTTAAACTCAAACATATTTCCTACAAGAATAATATATATTGAGTCAAAAATAGTATGTGGATAGTTTCCAAGAATATTATGTAATATTCAAGTGTGTGAAATGATTGTATATTCAAAGTTTGACAATAATAAATAAATAGGGTAAATCAGAATCGGATCGGAATCGAATTAAAACTGATTAATAGGGTATATATCATATTTAATTGGGTAGATTACGGTCCCATTTAGTTAGGAATCGAATTTTTTTAGATAGATTCCGGTTCCACACAGAACCGAAACCGAAATCGATTTTGCCTACCCTTATGTTTTGTCTGGATTTAATACTATTAATTCGATTTGCTTAAGATTAACAAAAAAATCGACATCAATAAATTTTGATGGAAAAGGATTATGGTGAGGAATTGACTTTCTACATTTTATGAGTATTTGAAAAAATCTCCAAATTCTTAGTGTTTCATTATGAGTTTATTTCAACAGAAATTATCTAAATTATGCAACCACATTAAGAGGACTTTTATGATACGTGCCACTTTGGATACATATGTGACACACACACGACAATAGCATGTAGTACAACAGTAGCATGTTAGGAGTGGCTACGTGGCCTAATTTCTTTGACTTAGTCTTTGTTTGTTTAGAATAAGTTAGTAGTTGCTATTTCTTCTCCCGTGGTTTCTAAATCTTCTCGTATTCTTCAACATTATGGTTATTTAATTTCCATTGTATGGCTATAAATGTAGCCTGAAAAAGTTCAATAAGATATGCAGTTTTTATATTTGACCAGTAGCCTTTCTCTTCTCTTCTTCTCTTCAAAGTCTTTTTCCCTATTCTATTTACTTATGTTCTTATCAGTGGTATCAGAGACGGTTTCGACCATGACACTCGCGGCAAAACCAATGCATAATTCTGAAACGATGTCAATGAAATCTTAGCACGACACGAGTCAAGCTTCGATCAAGTAAACGCTGCCTTACAAGCGGTGTTAACCGAGCTGCAAACTCTTCGAGCCTCCCATAGCCAAAACCCTAGCCCTTCTGAAACCAACCCATTTGCACGTGATGAATCCTCACACCCAAATACTGCTCGTTCTAACACTATCAATGACCACCCTCATCACCACCTTAAGTTGTCCTTCCCAAAATTTGACGGAGATGACCCAACTGGTTGGATTTACAAAGCAAACAATACTTTGATTTCAAGAACATCACACCAGGCCAACAAGTTCAGCTGGCCTCCTTCCATTTAGAAGGCATCGCCTTACAATGGCAAAGGTGGTTGACAAAATTTCGTGGACCACTCACATGGGATGAGTTCACCAAGGCTGTACAACTTCGATTTGGTCCACCGACTACGAAGATCTGTCAGAAGCTCTAACTCGCCTTAAACAAACCACAACCGTAGCAGCTTACCAAGAAGCTTTTGAAAAGCTTTCTCACCGAGTTGATGACCTGCCAAAAAATTTTCTCATCGGTTGTTTTATTGCAGGACTTCGAGATGAAATTCGCATCGATGTAAAAATTAAACAACCTCGAACCTTCGCGGATACAATAGGAGTGGCTAGGCTGATCGAGGAAAGAACCCAACTGCAGAGGAAGCCAACCGACCAAACTCGTTTCCAACCAACCTCCTTGACACCAAATGCATCACCCAACCCCACTGCTGGTGTGCTAGGACCTCCACCAACCCAGCGTATGAACCAAATCTCGAGTACTCAACCGATAAAATTTCACCGAATCACCAATCAAGAGGCACGTGAACGACGAGAGAAGGGATTATGTTATTATTGTGACGAGAAGTTCGTTGCTGGCCATCGCTGTGAACGACCACAGTTATTCATGATCGAGGACTCATCTCATATAACCATCGAGGATGTCGAGGGCGCTCTCCCGGAACAAGAACATCATGAAGTCATGCCAGAAATTTCTTTTCATGCAATTGCAGGTACCGAGCATCCACAAACCATTCGCGTTACGGGCAAACTGAAAAACAAGAATGTTATGGTTTCAATAGATGGTGGTAGTACACACAACTTCATTGATCAGGCTATAGTCTCTAAGTTTGGGTTACCAGTGATCCGGGATAGGAAATTTGAAGTAATGGTGGCTAACCATGAAAAGATAGAATGTACCGTACAATGTCGCAATCTCACCCTCACCATCCAAGGATATTCCGTCACAGCCGACTACTACATTCTTCCGGTTGCGGCGTGCCAACTGGTCTTAGGAGTACAATGGCTTGAGACTCTTGGACCCATTGAGATGGATTACAGGCAGTTTACCATGAACTTCACAGTGAAAGGAACCTCCTACACCTGTAGGCATTGCATTTTCGCATGTGAAACCCGATGAGGAGTCTTATTTGGAGACAACTACCTTTTGAGTCACGGAAGCCGCGGGAAACGGATATCGGAAGGGGAAATTCAGAATAAGCAAGCTCACTGTCTTCGTTGGTGCTGCGTTCGTTACTTCGTTCGAACGGGAAGCAGATTGCGGACGTTCGTGTAGCGTTCGAGGGATGCGTTCGAACGGTGTCGGTAATTCTGGTTTTGCTGCTAGCCTCACGCCCAGCCCATTTAGCTCCCCAAAGCCCATAAAACACATCCCAAATTAAATAAATAAATATTAAATTAAATATTAAACATTAAAATAAAACATTTAAACCATTTACCAATTAAAATAAACAATTACCAACTTAAACTAAAATCATGCCTAAATTAAACAAATCACATACTAAATCAAAATATAATCATACTAAATTAAAATCAATCATAACCAATTAAAGCTAATCATATATTTGACTTCCTAATCTAATAAGATATTTACCAATATAAAATATTTGTATTCCTAAACCAACACAAATTAAATATTACAACTTCCTAAAGTAAAATATTTTGTCCCCCCCTCAATCCTTTGATTTCCTTGTTTAAAACTAAATCATATCCTAATTAAATGCACAAAATCCCTTCCCTTGTCAACCCTAACCTTTCTCTATATAAATAACCCCTAACCAAGTCCATTCCTCTCCTTCACACAACACAAATCACACCCAAGCTTGACACATAGATTTCACACCCAAACTCTCTCGAAATCTCTCTAGACTCTCTCTACACACCCAAGACTAAACAAGCAAACAAAAAAAGAAAACAAAGAAACCACCACAAGCCACCACCCTCCATAGCCGAAACAACACCTATACAGCAGCCCTCCACCACCGAAAATCACCACAGAACCACACCCTAAAACACGCCTAAACAACCTCCTAGATTACCTTAAAACAGTAGCCCAAATCCTTAAAAAAACAGTAACTTAAAAAACTGCATTGATAACCTTAAGAATAATCACATTTAATTGCACTAAGAACCCACACAAACTTGGAATAGTTCTTTGAAAACATTGAAACAGGTGGTCCGTGCAGTGAGCAGCAAGACAGAGACCGAATAGGAGCAGAACGGAGTTCGAACCGTAAGCAAAACAGCGAAGCAGTGAGCTAGGACGTTGAACCAGTGGACCAGAAAAGTTACGGAGCTTTACCCCCCTTCCGATCTTCGTGGAACGCGAGTCCGAGAGACGGCTTAAAAGGTTAGACCTGAGGGTATCTTTCACACTTATTCTCATTTTATTTTCTGGTCATTTATTTTGATTATATTTTCTGTATTTGTGGCATTCGTTGTGTGTATGATGTATGTTGTGGGTATTGGATGAATGAGAGATGTGTCAACTCTCGCGGTATATCGGATGGAAACCCGGACATAAATTTCATAGCCGATTCCGAATGGACGGTAATGATCTGTACTCGGGCCACAACTCCACGTACCGCTTGGGTAAACGGCACCATCTCTCTTTTGATTGCGTTGCTTTTGTTTATTTAGTTTTCTTTACTTGTATTCAATATGTTGTTTAGTTATGCATGATTCAACCAAGCGCATGGGCTTAGTGAGTTAGTTCAAAGGTCCTCCATTTGGGAGACAAAGAGCCGAAAAGGCCACCTTTGTGACACTACTTCGCCGCGCCGGTTGATGTGTGTTCGGTTGGATGCGAGATCCGTTCAATCGGGCATACTTAGTTTGATGTTATTGAGTTTATCTTTCATGTATGGTTCAATCAAGCGCATGGGCTTAGTAAGTGGAGTGAAAGATCCCTTATGGGGAGGGGTTAAAACCCGTTACCACGATGCTTTGCCGCGCCGGTTGATGTGTGTTCAGATTGGATGTCAGATGTGTTCAATCGGGCATACTTGGTTGATGTGATTGGTTCTATTCTTGTATGTGTGATGTGACGCGCATGGGCTTAGTATGTTGGTCTAAAGGTCCTCTCTTTGAGAGATCAAGAGCCCCAAAAGGTCACCTTTATGGCAGTACTTCGCCGCGCCCCTAAAACAGCATTCCGGACACACGAAGGCATGAAGCTATTAGATGAACTCCATGGAGCCAAATTTTACTCTAAACTAGACTTACAATCTGGATATCATCAAATACGAGTGCATGAAGCTGACATTCCTAAAACAGCATTCCGGACACACGAAGGCCATTATGAATTTATAGTGATGCCATTTGGCCTCACTAACGCACCGACAACCTTCCAAAGTCTCATGAACGATCTCTTTCGTCCCTACCTTCGAAAATTTATTTTGGTTTTTTTTATGACATTCTCATATATTCAAGATCATGGGAAGACCACCTCACACATCTACAAATTATTCTCCAAATCCTATTTGCTAACAGTTTGTTTGCCAAAGAGTCGAAATGTTGATTTGGTGTTTTACAGGCTGAGTACTTGGGTCACATTATCTCGGAGCAAGGCGTGTCAGTTGATCCAACCAAGATCCAAGCTGTCATGGAATGGCCAACACCAACAACAGCTAAAGGAGTTCGTGGGTTCCTCGGATTAGCAGGCTATTACCGGAAGTTTATCCGTAATTTTGGATGCATAGCGTCCCCTTTGACCCGCCTCTTGAGCAAGGAAGGATTTCACTGGAATGAGGCAACAGAGATGACCTTCAAACAATTGAAAGAGGCACTGACTTCCCCACCCACTCTATGCCTTCCTGATTTTTCTCAACCATTTGTGATTGAATGCGATGCTAGCGGACTTGGAATTGGCGCAATTCTTACCCAACGAAATCAACCAGTGGCGTATTTTAGTGAAGCATTGAAGGGTTCAGCCTTGGCATTATCCACCTACGAGAAGGAAATGTTGGCCATCATCAAAGAAATCAAGAAGTGGCGCCCATATCTGCTTGGGAAACCATTCAATGTCCGTACCGACCAAAAAAGTCTCAAGTACCTATTGGAGCAACGAATTACTACACCGACACAGATGCGTTGGCTGCCAAAACTACTTGGTTATGATTACAAAATTGAATATAAACGTGGGCCTGAAAATCAAGGTGCAGATTCCTTGTCTCGTGTAGTTGAATTCCAATTTTTATCACTTTCTATGCCACATGCAGATTGGTGGTCAATACTACAAAAAGAAATACAACAGGACTCATTTTATAAAATTGTTGAAGGAAAGCACTTCTCAATCAGGCCACAAACTGCTTCAACATGATAAAGTATGGTTCAAAGGAGACAAAGTTTATTTGAGCCCCACCTCCAGCTTAATTCCAACGGTACTTGCTGACTGCCATTCATCTTCTACTGGTGGGCATTTTGGATTTCATAAGACACTCTCTCGAATCAAGCTTAGCTTTGTTTGGCCCAGCATGCGCCGAATGGTGAAGGAATTTTTGCAGCAATGTGATGTTTGTCAGAGGTTCAAAACTGATTGTATGAAGCCGGCGGGGTTGCTTCAGCCACTGTCCATCCCTCACGAAATATGGACCGATGTCTCCATGGACTTTATTGAAGGGTTACCATCTTCTAATGGATACACTGCCATCATGGTCTTTGTCGATCGCCTAACAAAATATGCTCACTTCATAGCCTTGAAACACCCCTTTACTGCTGTAACTATTGCCAAGGCATTTGTCGCCAACGTGGTTCGCCTACATGGTATTCCGACATCGATTGTTAGTGATCGAGACAAGGCATTCATCAGCTCCTTTTGGAAGACATTGTTTCAGCTGCAAGGAACCAAGCTGTGTATGGGCTCTAGTTACCACCCTCAGTCCGACGGACAAACCGAAGTTGTAAATCAAACTTTGGAGCAATATTTACGATGTTTTGCTGGTGATCAGCCACGAAAATGGCTCGAATGGATTCCCTGGGCCGAGTTTAGCTATAATACATCCATTCATTCCTCTACCAAGATGACTCCCTTCGAAGCAGTTTACGGCATTCTACCTCCAAGACTACTGGCCTATGTACCATGAACTTCTCGTGTCCAAGCTGTGGATGAGTATCTGCGTGACCGACAAACCATTCTGCGTGAGCTGCGACGCAACCTCCTGCAGGCTCAAAATCGGATGAAATGCCAAGCAGACCAACATCGGCGCGATGTCTTATTTGTTGTGGGAGATTATGTGTATTTGAAACTACAACCTTATAGACAAACTTCTGTGGCTTTTCGGGGCTCCATGAAGCTCGTACCACATTTCTTTGGACTATATCAGGTCATTAAAAGGTGGGGTCCATGGCTTATAAATTGGCGTTGCCTCCTGTTCTCAAATTCACAATGTATTTCATGTCAGCTTGTTACGGAGGCATTTGGGGTCAATCACTCCTACCTCTACCCAACTTCCCCCTGTCTCAGATACTTCAATCATCCTTCCACAACCTGAAGTCGTCTTAGATCGACGTGTGATCAACAAAGGGAAATACCGTCCAAAATCTGAAATCTTGGTGAAATGGCTGGGTGCGCCAGCAGCAGACGCAACCTGGGAAAATGAGTGGCGCTTTGACCGGCGTAAACACACACGTATAACGCAAGCGTACGTATCGTTCAAGTAGTATAAAAAGTATCGATCCCACGAGGACTTAATACCTAAGTTATTAATTTTATGAGGTTAAATGATTACTAGTATCTAACAGGTTGTTTAATTGATTTGAAATAGCGACGATTCTAAATTTAAAGACAATAAAATGAAATTGTTTGAAGGTAGATTTTAAGAAAATTCAATATTAAAACTATCTAGGGTTGTGATTTATTCCAATATTATTAAAAGATGAAGTGATTATTTTATAATTGGGTAATATATTGATTTATTAACCTGGAACACTAATTTATGTAAAAGCCTCTCCCGATGGTCAATTACAAATACCTAGTATAATCTAATTGAACCATATGTCTATGTCAACCAAATTACCTAGATTCATTACGATTAAGTTCCAATTAAGACTACCCCGCCCCGACAGGTATATTCCTATCCTGTAAGGAAATCTATTGAAAGGGTTATCTATCCTTAAGGAAGATCGTGGGCTATTGAATCTAAGGTCTTAAACTTAAAATCCCTATGTCTAGTTCATTTTAAGTTTACCTAATCAATTTAATTAATGGCCAGTTAATTAAAGAGCATTAAGATTAAGACTCAATAAATAAATCTTTATATTATCCAATTATAATCTAACCCTTATAAACCCGTGATATTGAATTTCATCACAACCCTAGATATTAACTTAGTTATGACACATAACTAGGGCTGGTAAAAACTTGAAAATAAAAGACATAAACTGCTGAAAAGTAATTGCGGTAAAATAAATACTGAAAAGTAAAAATACAATAAAAATGAAATTCTAAGGTAAAAGGAATTACTTTTACTATTACTAATTTAGATATCTCCCAATAAAATAATATATAAACTTGTGATATTATTTAATCAACCGACCAATCTGGCGGTATCCTGATTAAGTCAAATTAAGTCCAACCAGCCATATAGGCGGTAATATTTGTCCATAATCCAGCCATAAAGGCGGTACCAAAATAAATTTACCAACCGACCATTCTGGCGGTATCCTTGATTAATCAGGTTCAAACCAACAGAAAATAAATTTACCAACCGACCAATATAGCGGTTTCCTTTATTAAGTCAGGTTCAAACCAGATTAAATTAAATTTCCAACCGACCAATATAGCGGTATCCTTTATTAATCAGTATTTTAAATAGTAAATATATCATTTTTAAGGGAGATTAATCTAAATAGCAATAGTAAAATAATTACCTTTCACCTTAGCATAGGAAAGTTACCTCCTCATAGTGAATAGTAAAAACTGTAAAAAGTAAAGAAAATAAATTACTATTATTACAAAATGTAATTAAAATTAAATTACAAAAGTAAAAAATTAAAAACTAAAATATTCTAGAGAGAGAAACTCTCGCTTTACACGGATTAGAAGAGAGAGAATGGTACACTGAAATCTGAAATTTCGCGCTCTATTTATAGGTAAAATTTTACTGTTCGAGCGTCGCGACGCCAAAGCCCTCAACGTCGCGACGCTGGATTTTGTCGACGTGGCACGATGAGGAGGCGACACGTAGCAATTCGGATAAGAGGATAAGGTTGACACGTGTAATGGCGGCTGGAACTCAATTATGAAGCTGACGTCATTGATGACGTGGCACTGTTCATGACGTCATTGCTTGCGTCACGCTGATGATGTGGAAGGCGACGTGGCGACACGTGGGGGCGGCGGCCGTCAGACGAATAAGATTTCGACACGTGTCGCGCTGTGATTGGCTGATGGTGACGTGGCATGTTGACTCGGTTGACTTGCTGATGTGGCTGATGATGTGGCATGACACATGGATCGTTGACTCGGTTGACCGGATGACGTGGCGACACGTAGGATGACACGTGGCACATGTGGCGGTGATGACTGTCGGCACCGTAGGATGTTGACACGTGGCAAGGCGCATTTTAGCATCTCCGTTGTGATGGTGACATGTGGCTCGGCGCACGTTAGCAAAGTCAAAACTTTTTCTCTGATTCTGATTTGTGGACCCGGCGCATTTTAGCAGATTCGGCGCACGCTGGGCGTCGCGACTCTGAAGGTCTTGGCGTCGCGACGCGGAAAAGACTAAAATATCCCTGTCGACGCATTTTTGTCCGGTTTTGCCCCAAATTGCCTCCAGTGCTATCCAAATTTTATTTATCTGCAAAATAACAACAAAACACATCAAAACGTTCATAAATCTCGAGAAACAATACAAAACATTATGTCAAATGAGTGAGAAATAGTGATATAAATACCACTTATCACACCCCCAAACCTAACATTTTGCTAGTCCTCGAGCAAAACATAAGAGTAAAATAACATAAATAAATTAACAAAGCCACTTTAGTAGGGATCACGGTTGCATTTAGCATATGCAACAAGCATTTAAACCCCTAGGTGTCCCTAGTGGACGAGTTGTAGTCTCGTGAGGGTTTACAGCAATGATACCCACAAACATTTTACAAAAGTAAAAAGTTAGTTAAAACTAATGCACACAAAAGCAAAAAGACAAGCGAAAAGAGAATAAAGATGTTAGTGACTAATCAGGTGAAACTTCTACTCCAAGTTACTAGATGTTTTGTTTCTTTCTAAATTACCGAATCAGTAAATTCTCCGATTATTTTTTCCTTTCTTCATATACACAGTCAACATAATATTAACAACTCATTTTTGCCCACAACAGTCACAAGTGTAGTTGATAAGAGAGTAATATTTTTGTCCTAAAGTTCTATCAGATTTCACACATTTCTGTAGCAATGGAATAATTTTTCAGATTTTCAGATTTTTTCTTTGATTTTCTGAATTTTGACTTTTATTTATATACAATATCTTCCGTCTATGTAGCGAGCTTGGGTCGGTGGCTCCCAAACCAGTTGGCTTTAGGGCACCAGGTGTTAAGACACCCCTACGAACTTAATTACTCAGACTTCAGATATATATATATATATTTTTGTAGCATCTTCGATCCATGTAGCGAGCTTTGGGCCAGTGACTCCCAAACCAGTTGGTTTTAGGGCACTAGGTGTTAAAACACCCTTACAGACTTAATAACCCGGATCTTAGATACTTTATTTTTGTACATCAGAAATTTTTTTTTTTTTTTTTTTTATATTCCATAACTATGTATAGATGCTTCCTCCAATTAAACTAGAGCACGGAATATTACAAACTTTTCAATTACAACTCATGTCTGTATGTTACTATGCATGTTGATAATACATGTTAAATGAGCATATGAAGATTCATTTTAGTCAGTATTATAGAGAATTCACAAATTAAATAATTCAAAAGGAAATAAACAAAAGATAACTTATTTCGAAATAAATGGCTTGAAATACGTCTCAAGAGTGGAAACTCCTTACTCAGCTATTTCTTACCAATTTCACCTTTTTAGTTAAAATAAAAACACAAAAAATGCAAAATATTTTTGTAATTTTTGAAAATTTTTCAATTTTTTTGTATTTTTCGAAAAATTTTGGACTAAAAATAAAAACACAATACAAACAAGTACTATTAACTATACCTCACCCCCAAACCTAAATGAGACATTGTCCCCAATGTCTTAAACAGTAGAAGAAGAGTTAGAAAATAATACCTGGTTAGCTGAAATTCTACAGGAAAATTACAGGTTAAGATCCAGATTATTCTACGCTTCTTACCACGAGCGTCCTCGGACCAATTTATCTTTGATATGATAGGGTCAACTTTTGGTTCATAGGCTATGAGTTGGTCAATTAGATCTGGAGCAGTTCTGGCAGTAAAGAGGAGTTTTTTTTAAAGGTTTTGACACGAACCCGTTTCTTCGAGCATCATCAAGAAACACACAAAGAAAATCATAAAACCATCAACGTTGTACAGCCCAATTGGTTTCTGGTGTATGTTTAGGTTCGCCCAAGATAGTACAATAAAAATTTCCTCCAATGTGCCCAAGCCACCTGGCAAAGCAATAAAAGCATCAGCTCGGTTAATCATTTCTACCAGACGTTCAGACATACCTGGCACGATCAGTTCCTCTCCGTTTGTTGGTTCAATAAGATTTGCTTCTGCCAAGGGTTTTGGGATGATTCCCAAAACGTGACTGCCTCCTTCTTGTACGGCCTTTGTGAAACATCCCCATTAGTCCAAGATTACCTCCGCCATATATTAAGTGCATATTCCTTGTGGCTAAGACTCGACCCAATTCCTGTGCTGCTTCTATGTATTGTGGTTTAGTACCAACAGTGCTACCGCAAAACACACAATGTTTTCAACTCGTCTTCTTGAAGTGGTTTCCATTTTTTACTCTGGATGTCTTCAAAAGTGCAATGATGAGTTGAATTTATAGTACCTGAAAAAGGGTGAGTAAAAATAGCACAAGTATCTTCCAAAGGACGATTAGTAGCAAAATAGATCGGTGATAGTCAACAAGATCTGGATCCTGTCGGAGAAAATAAGGAAAAGAAAACAACAAAACAAATCACAATTATTAGGAAAAGATAAAGAGATATAATATTTACAAAAATAACAAGCTTGATTGACGTCTATGCGTCAGGGACAAGCTTCCCATCCAATTTTCTATAAATTGGCAAACAGGGTCTTTTTGAGTCAGATTCCCGAGACTTAACTGTTGTCTTTCTTTTTGAAATTGTGTATGTAATCTGCGAAAGACTATGTGAACATGTCCACTGGGATGCGTCTCAAGAGTCGAAGATATATCATCTAAAGACTCCTTACTCAAGCCACCCCTAATGAATTTAATTTTGTCTTCGCGATTAACAGACACCATTCCTAAAGAACGACAACGAGTATTGCAATTCCATCGTGCACATTTGTAACAAACACTCATTTGCTTAGCTCTACGTTTCTTTGCATAGGTGCTTCTTCCAAAACCAGGCAGATGTGAAATAAAAGATTCAGAAGACTCACCTGCCAATCGAACTCGTGCTTCAATTACCCAACGAATGTCATTGGGCACACCATGGATTGTCAGTAGTCTCATTCGTTCCAAGCGAGCTTTGTAAACTTTCAATAGAGATTTTTGTGGGAGAGAAGGAAATTGCTTGTGAAGATTTGTGAGAGCTTCTTCCATCTTGAAATGACTTAATCTGCAAAAACTAAACACACAAAATTAAATCACACCAAATCACAATATATACAAAAATTGCATGGGTTGCCTCCCTGCGAGCGCTAAGTTTTAAGTCGTCAGCTAGACGTTACTTCTCGAACGTTTATGCTGGATCTGAAAGTGTGACACTTTCTTTTTGTCGCTCAAATGATTCTCCCCAGTAGTGCTTGACACGCTGACTGTTTACTTTGAATGTGTTGTTGGTATTGGGATCCAGTAACTCAACAGCTCCATATGGTAAAACCTGAGTGATCACAAATGGTCCAGACCACCTAGATTTCAACTTTCCTGGGAAAAGTCTCAGCCTTGAGTTGTATAACAACACCTGCTATTTTGGTTCCAACTGTCTGTGCACTATTTTTCGGTCATGCCATTTCTGTCTTTCCTTGTATAATTTGGCATTGTCATAAGCCTGTAGGCGAAATTCTTCCAATTCGTTGAGTTGGTGCAGTCTTTTCTCTCTGCAGCTTGTGAGTCAAGATTCAACTTCTTCAGTGCCCAGTACGCCTTGTGTTCAAGCTCAACTGGCAGATGGCATGCTTTCCCAAACACCAATCGATATGGGGACATACCAATGGGTGTCTTGTAAGCTGTCTGTAGGCCCATAATGCATCATCTAGTTTTGTTGACCAGTCCCTCCTTGTTGATCCAACGGTTCTTTCTAGGATTCTCTTGATCTCCCTGTTTGAAACCTCAACCTGTCCATTTGACTGTGGATGGTAGCAAGCAGTGGCAATTTTGTGAGTAACTCCGTATTTGGATAGGAGTGCATCGAAGTATTTGTTGCAGAAATGTGAGCCACCATCGCTGATAATTGCCCGAGGTGTTCCGAATCGAGTGAAAATGTTCTTCTTTATGAATTTGATCACCACTTTTGAATCATTGGATGGCAGTGCAATTGCTTCAACCCATTTGGAGACGTAGTCTACAGCAACCAGGATGTACAGGTTTCCAAATGATGGAACAAAGGGTCCCATGAAATCAATACCCCATACATCAAATATTTCCACTTCTAAAATGTTTTGCAATGGTCCTTCGTTTCTCCTAGAAATATTCCCTGTTCTCTGGCACCTGTCACATTGAAAAGCAAAAAGATAAGCATCTTTAAAAAGTGTGGGCCAGAACAAACCTGATTGAAGGACTTTGGCTACAGTTTTGTTTCCGCTGAAGTGTCCGCCATATGGTGATGAATGACAGTGTTGCAAAACACTGTTGATTTCCTCCTGTGGAACACATCGTCTTAGTAGTTGATCAGCACACCGTTTGAACATGTATGGTTCATCCCAGACATAATGCTTGACTTCTTTGAAGAACTTTTTCCGTTGCTGAGTTGTCCATTCCAACGGCCATTTTCCTGTCACAATATAATTGACATAGTCAGCATACCAAGGGACTTCCTGTTGATTTATGGAAAACAGTTGTTCATCTGGAAAAGTTTCTTTGATTGATGGATCTTTGTCAGCTGTTTCTCCATTCTCGAGCCTTGATAGATGATCTGCCACCTGATTTTCTGTTCCTTTCCTTTCTCGAATCTCCACGTCGAATTCTTGCAGAAGAAGTATCCAACGGATCAATCTGGGTTTGGCATCTTTCTTTGTGATCAGATATTTGATTGCTGAATGATCTGTGTAAACCACCACTTTGGGACCCAACAGATAAGAGCGGAATTTGTCAAAAGCATACACAACTGCTAGCAACTCCTTTTCAGTGGTTGTGTAGTTGAGTTGAGCTTCATTCAGAGTTTGCTGGAGTAGTAAATGGTGTGGAAAATCTTTGCTTTGCGTTGTCCAAAAACTGCACCTACAGCAAAATCACTAGCATCACACATTACCTCGAATGGAAGGGTCCAATCTGGTGCTACAATGATTGGGGGCAGAAATCAGCTTCTGTTTTAAGATCTCGAAAGCTGCCTGGCATTCTTTGGTGAAGTTGAAAAGGCACATCCTTTTCCAGAAGATTGCAAAGAGGTTTGCAATCTTGGAAAAGTCTTTGATAAATCTCCTGTAAAAACCTGCATGTCCAAGAAAACTCCGAATCCCTTTGACAGATGTTGGTGGAGGTAGTTTCTCAATTGTCTCGATCTTTGCTTTGTCTACCTCAATCCCTTTTGTGTGAAATCCGGTGTCCAAGAACAATGCCTTCCTGCACCATGAAATGACATTTTTCCCAGTTGAGTACCAGGTTTGTATCTTCGCACCTTTGTAATACTGTTCCAAATTTTGCAAACAATGGTCAAAAGAATCTCCAAACACAGAAAAATCATCCATAAAAACCTCCATACTCTGCTCCAGCATGTCTGAGAAGATGGCCATCATGCAACGCTGAAATGTAGCAGGAGCATTACATAATCCAAATGGCATCCTGCGAAAAGCAAAAGTACCATAGGGACATGTAAAGGTAGTTTTCTCCTGGTCTTCTGGTGCGATGGCAATCTGATTGTACCCTGAATATCCGTCCAGAAAGCAATAGAATTCATGTCCTGCCAGCCTGTCTAACATCTGGTCAATAAATGGTAGTGGGAAATGGTCATTCTTGTGGCTTTATTGAGTTTCCTGTAGTCCATACATACTCTCCATCCAGTCACCGTTCTTGTTGGGATTAACTCGTTCTTTTCATTGGTGACCACAGTAATTCCTCCTTTCTTTGGTACACACTGCATAGGACTTACCCAAGTGCTATCTGAGATGGGGTAAATGATGCCAGCATCCAACCATTTGATGATTTCTTTCTTCACAACTTCCTTCATGATTGGATTGAGTCTCCGTTGATGCTCCACTGTGGGTTGTACTCATCGTTCATCAAGATTTTGTGCATGCAAAATGATGGACTAATGCCTCGAATGTCTACTATAGTCCAGCCAATGGCTTTTTTGTGCTCTCGTAAAACTCTTAGTAGCTTTTCTTCCTGCTCCAATGTTAGTGAAGAAGAAATAATAACAGGTAATTCAGAAGAGTTTCCAAGAAATGCATACCTGAGATGGCTCGGAAGTAACTTTAGTTCCAGCTGTGGTGGTTCTTCAATCGAAGGTTTGATTCGATCTTTCTTTGGCAATTCCAAGCTTTCAACTGGTGGTGTTGCTTTGAATCGGAATGGTTTGTCAAGGTAGCTGATACATTCCAGGATTTCAGCATCTAGCTCGCTGTCAGTCATATTGGTGATGCAAGCTTCAAGTGTATCCGTGGGATTTGGCTCAGTATTCTGAATGATACTATCAATAACATCAACTCTGAAGCATTCTTCTTCTTCCTTTTCATCGCTCGGAAATTTCATAGCTTTGAAAACATTAAAGGTCACTTCTTGGTCCTGCACTTTCATGGTTAGTTCTCCTTTTTGCACATCAATTACAGTTTTACCTGTAGCCAAAAATGGTCTCCCAAGAATGATAGGTATTTCTTTATCTTCTTCCATGTCAAGGATGATGAAGTCTGCAGGAAGGATGAGTTTGTCAACTTTGACCAGTACATTTTCAACGACTTCTCTCGGAAATGCGAGTGTTCGATCAGCAAGTTGCAAAGATATCGAGGTAGGCATTGCTTCTCCAATTTGCAGTTTCCTGTAAATAGAAAAAGGCATTAAATTAACACTGGCACCTAAATCACATAAGGCCTTACCGATGTAATGTTCTCCAATGGTGCATGGAACTGTGAAACTGCCAGGATCTTTCAACTTCGGGGGTGTTGGATAATATGACCCATAGCGTCACTATTTGCACAGATCATTGTGTTGTTGTAGCAAATTAACTATGTAACAAGGAAATTACACTCTCGTCATTTGTGATTAGATCACCTTAGATATATAAATGAAGAGAGGTCCCTATGATTAGTTCCTGGATTGAGATGATATGAGACAGTATCAGTCCACGAAGGATTAATCATTAAATATCCCTAGCCGTAGTATTATCGAGACTGGACATCGATAATGCGGAATAGGCTAGTATTGCACTTGTGCGCGTTGTGAGGGCACAACGGCATATTTCTCATATATATAAGTATTGGATACTTGTGCAAGTGCGATAGGAGGTCGTGTTTCACCGATGGTACGGGAAACAGCTTCGCTCTGGATAGACCTTCGGAATCCCATTGGTATTATGACTAGGTGTCTATGGGAGGCCGAAATCAAGGTAGGTGTGTATAGTCTTAACTTGAGACTTACATCGCTAATACTTACGACAATCGGTAAACTTTGGTTTGGTGGTGGGGGATCTTAACTGGTTCTGTGTTCACCTCTTCTGGGTTTATCAGGAATCGTAGTGTATTGGATGTGATGTCAAGACGGAAGTGTCACTCCAGTCATAGTGGAGATGATGTCACGCAGGATACGGTATTAGTGCTCTTAAGTGATGCGCATCCAATCGTGATATTATGACCAGGTCATGAATATCCGATTATAGAGACTAGTTACCAGACATCCGATATGTGTTTCGGACGGGGCAAACACTTATCCAGCCCCAGCCCCAGCACGTGACTATCCGATACTGGGCCGATATGCACAATACATTAGTATACTACGCTTGATACAGATCTTTGATATTCTTTGATGAATATGTCCGGAGAATTGAGTAGACTTGGTGCTTTGCTAGGAGTCGACCTTGTCTCGTAAATCGGTAGAACGTAGTACTTGGTACGTACGTGATTCAGATACTCCGACGCCCGTATTTACTGTCAACTTATCCGGGGATCTCATGGGTCGCTTCCCGATAATCCACCGATGACGCACAACTCGCACTCTTGAATAATCTGGGATTATACAGAAGAGAGAGAAAATTAATCTAGGATTAATTACGGAGATATCTTATCCAGGATAAAATATCGTCTAGAGAGAGATAACGATTAATTTGGAATTAATCGGTAAATTAATATATTCGATATATTAAACGAAATTAGATTTCGACGCGGAATTAAAATTAGATTTTAATTCGGGCAAACGAGTTAATTTAGAATTAATTCGTTAGCGACGTAAATAATAATTTCGCTAGCCGCAATTATTCGATTTAATTAACGTCGCGCCGTAAGCTCGATATTTCGGAAATATCGAACCCGAATGCGTGAGTGCACGTGGGCCCACTTTCTTTTGGAAACGTGTGGGGCCCACATGACACATGTCATATTATGCATTATTTAATTCTAATGCATTGCATGTAGATAGTGTACAATGCACTCAATGTTATTGCATGGAAATTGAGTGTTTGACACTCTAAGCCATTGCATGTTTTGTGTCATAAGTTTATTATTAATTTAATAAATATTATGGCATAAATATAAATTGATTTTTGGTAAATCATTTTCAACTTAACACAATTCATCTCTCTCAAACTCTCTCTTCTCTCACGCCCAAAGAAGAATTCTTGGACTGGTTTGGAACCAGAAATGGCGTGGACTTTAGGGAAGCAAAGAGTGATTTTCATGGTGAAAAATCAAGTGCTAGCACACTTACAAGTCTTGCGAAGGTGGTAGGGAGGTTCGACCATGAGACGGGATCCATCGACGAAGCTAGGAGCTCCGTTTCTTCACTCAATTTCTGTTTTGCAGGGCAGTGGGCTGCTGCAGTGGGCGTGACCAAGGCAGTGAGTTTCTTGGTTCGATTCGTCTTCAATTCGACATAACCGATCAATGTGAGTATTCCGCTACCTCCGTTGATATTCATGCATGTTTTCATGTCTTGTTTGATCTTGGGACCTTAGAATAAACCAACAATGGCATCAAGAGCTAATGTTGCAAGCATGAAAAATGTAGGGCTTAAAATTTGGGTAAACTTGTTTTGAGCATGATTTGAATGAATTGAATGTTTTAGTATGCTTATAACATGTTTAATTAAGGTTGATTGGATCAATTTAATGAAATAATGATTGGATCAATTTTCCCCAATTGATGGAGCTTGGCCGAATGGTATAAGGCATTTGGAGATTTGGAATTTTTGATTTTTGATTCATTGGATGAGTTAGAATCATGTAGGATGATGTTAATGAAATTAATTGGATTAATTTTGAATTGAACAAAATCCCTAAATTCCTTATGTTGGCTGAATCTACAAGCCCTTAATGTCTTGGTAATTTTGATTTTATGAACATTGGATGTGTATGAAATCATTCGGGAAGTTAATACATTGTCGATTGTGTAATTAATCGGATTGAATTCAAATCGGACAAAATAACCTTCCTTGGACCGAGAAGAGCATGTAATATGGGTTTGATTTTTCATGATGTGTGTTTGACATGTAATAATGAATTAAGTATGATTAATTGGACTAATTTAGTGTTTTGGAAATGTTGATTTAGTTGATTAATCATATAATGCACTTTTGGTAATTAAATTGTGAAAATTGGATTTTTGGATTTAATTAATTGGGCCTAATTTTGGAAATTAGAATTTAAAATTGTAATTGGGCCTATTGGGCTTGATTTATCAAGTTTGGTTTAGGCCAAATGGATTGGATCCAATTGGGCCCAAAACCTTAACCATAAAGCCCAATTGCGACTAATGAACATTTAATGTTTAATTGGGCCTAATGGGCCGAAATTGATTTCTAAGGCATTTTGGGTGATTCCACTATTGGGCTTTGGTTGCCGAAGCCCATGCCTAAAGAAATTAATGAAGCCCATTAGACTTAAATTAAATTGACGTTGGACGTTAATCGGACTTTGAGTCCCGACGCGATTGAATTTGGAATTTAAATCGTAAAGGTTTATTAATATAAAGTGCAATATTTAATTTGGAATTGAATAGTGAATTAGTATTAAATACATGTTAATTAGATCTAATGATGTAGTTTAATTTAATTCATGAATTCGTACTTTAAGTACTTATTCGCAAAAACGAGTTTGACTCGAACAAAATCAAATCGTTGTTTGAACATTGGATGATCACTTAATTATCAGATTAATTAATTTGATTAGATTGATTGATAGCATGCTTATGTGTGTGAATACATGGTTGTGTTGAATGAATAATGTATATCGGATGGATATTAGTCGGGTGGGCAATTTTAGAAATTGTTGTAATAAATTCGATGTATTAAATTGGACCTGCGTGTCCAGCCTTATCACCTTCTTTCTCTTTGTATTCTCTTCTCACCTATTCCCCTATATATATGAGGTTTCTTTAGAAGTGTAGTATAACGGGTAGAAGTAGTACAAGTGCTAGCTTGAGTGAGAAAGGGAGAGATTTGATCTAGGATCAATGTGTAAAGTATCCATCCGCATATCATTATTATTTTATTTCATACTCGCTTTATTATGTATTTAGAATGCATGTTTAAGGGTGATGATGATGAGACCTTAACAAAGATAATTAAATTGGTAGCCAATTTGCACGCGAAAATCCCTCAATCTATATTAAGCAAATATCCTTCCATTGAATGATTCTTGTTCAAGATCCGAAGTTGGCATTGGTTTGTTTTTGACCAAAGTCAGACCTTTGTCAATCAAGGATGTACTTGAATCATGAGAGTTTGTTGCATATCGGTGTCTTGTCCAAATCGTGATTTTTATTGGCCAAAGTCAAGATCGCTTTTTGTCCAATGACATTGATTACGAAACTTTCCTCGTCAATGGGTCCCGCTTAACTGGAATCATTAGGTTTGTTTTTGGCCAAAGCCAAGGCCTAGATGATTCGGAGGATAGGGTTAGGAAAATGTAATGGATACATTGACATTATACATATGTTTTCAGACTTGGATGTCCACCTAACCGGATCTAGGAATTGGATTGGATCCAATTGATCTGTGAGATCTACCTAGTAAATAGCATACAGCTTTTATTGGCCAAAGTCAGGTTGTGTGTTATTTAATAGGATCCTAGCCCACTAGGAAACACGGTTTCCCGAGTGCTCCACAGAGGGTTAGAGGCTCGACGAAAAATAGTGGGAGGCAAGTATTGAATTGCAACATTCGTTCGAATACTCGCTAAACGCGCTCATCTATATTTACTCGTCACATTAATCAAAAGTATTAGTTGGACTAATATTTTATGTGTTTAAAAATATATATAATTAGACTATATACAAACTTATTCAAATTATAGTTGATTTTATAATTGGATTATAGTAATCATATAATTGAATTAAAATTATAGTTGATTTTATA
>SKCR01055152.1:0-46274 GCA_019454045.1 Zanthoxylum bungeanum | reverse complement strand
TATTGACCTCCTCATGTGGAACACAACGTCTCAGTAATTGATCAGCACTGCGTTTGATAAGGTACAACTCATCCCAGACATAATGTTTAACTTCCTTGAAGAATTTCTTCTGTTGCTGATGTATCCATTCCAACGGCCATTTTCCCGATACTGTGCAATTTACATAGTCAGCATACCAAGGGACATCATGTTGTTTCATTGCAAACAACTATTCATCGGGAAAATTTTCTTTGATTGTCAGTTCGTTGTCAGCTGTTTCTCCATTCTCGAGCCTCGATAAGTGATCTGCCACTTGGTTTTCTATCTTTTTCCTGTCTCGGATCTCCACGTTAAATTCTTACAGTAGAAGCACCCAACGGATCAATCTGGGTTTGGCATCTTTCTTTGCGATCAAGTATTTGATTGTTGAATGATCTGTGTAGACCATCACTTTGGGACCCAACAGATAGAAGCATAATTTATCAAAAGTGAGCACAACTACGAGCAACTCATTTTCAGTGGTTGTGTAGTTGAGTTGAGCTTCATTCAAAGTTCTGCTGGAGTAGTAAATGGTATGGAAAATTTTTGCTTTGCGTTGTCCCAAAACTACGCCTACAGTAAGATCACTAGCATCGTACATCACCTCAAATGGAAGGGTCCAGTCCGGTGCTACTATGATGGGGGTAGAGACCAGCTTCTGTTCAAGATTTTAAAAGCTTTGTGGCATTATTTGGTGAAGTTGAAAGGCACATCTTTCTCCAGCATATTGCACAGAGGTTTCATAATCTTTGAGAAGTCTTTAATAAATCTCATGTAAAAGCTTGCATGTCCGAGAAAACTCTGAATCTCTTTAACTGATGTTGGTGGAGGTAGTTTTTCAATTGTTTCGATCTTTACTTTGCCTACCTCATTTACCTTTTGTGAGATCCGATGTCCCAGCACAATGCATTTATGCACCATGAAGTGGCATTTCTCCCAGTTGAGTACCGGGTTGGTATCTTCGCACTTTTGTAACACATTTTCCAGATTTTGCAAGCAGTGGTCGAAAGAGTCTCCAAACACAGAGAAATCATCCATGAAGACCTCCATACTTTGTTCCAGCATGTCTAAGAATATGGCGATCATGCAACGTTGAAATGTGGCAGGAGCATTACATAGTCCAAATGACATTCTGCGGAAAGCAAAAGTACCATACGGGCATGTAAAAGTAGTTTTCTCCTGATCTTCTAGGGCGATGGCAATCTGATTGTACCCCGAGTATCCGTCCAGAAAATAATAGAACTCATGTCCCGCCAATCTGTCTAGCATCTGGTCAATGAATGGCAGCGGAAAATGATATTTCCTTGTTGCTTTGTTCAGCTTCCTGTAGTCCATGAATACTCTCCATCCAGTCACTGTTCTTGTTGGAATCAGCTCGTTCTTTTCATTTGTGACTACAGTAATTCCTCATTTCTTTGGCACACATTGCATAGGACTCACCCACATGCTGTCAGAGATGGGGTAAATGATGCCAGCATCCAACCATTTGATAATTTCTTTCTTTACGACCTCCTTCATGATTGGATTTAGTCTCTGTTGATGCTCTACTGTGGCTTTGTACTCATCGTTCATCAGAATCTAGTGCATGCAAAATGATGGACTAATGCCTCGAATGTCTACTATAGTCCAGCCAATGGCTTTCTTGTGTTCTCGTAACACTCTCAGTAACTTTTCTTCATGCTCCAATGTTAGCGAAGAAGAAATAATCACAGGTAAATCAGAAGAGTTTCCTAAGAATGCATACCTGAGATGGCTTGGAAGTAGCTTTAAGTTTAGTTATGGTGGTTCTTCAATCGAGGACTTGATTCGCTCCTTTTTCGGTAATTCTAAACTTTCCACATGTGGTGTCGATTTGAAGCGAAATGGTCTGTCAAGATAGTTGATACACTCCAGAATTTCATCATCTAGCTCGCTGTCAGTCATGTTGGTGATGCAAGCTTCAAGTTTATCCGTGGAAAGTTGTATTGCATCAGTATCTTGGATGATACTATCTACAACATCAATTCTGAAACATTCATCTTCTTTTTCATCACTCAAGAATTTCATGGCTTTGAAAACATTGAATGTAATTTCTTGGTCCTGCACTTTCATGGTTAGTTCTCCTTTTTGTACATCAATAACAGTTCGACCTGTAGCCAAGAATGATCTCCCGAGGATGATAGGTACATCTTTGTCTTCTTCCATGTCAAGGATAATGAAATCTGCTGGGAGAATGAGTTTGTCGACTTTGACCAGCACATCTTCAACTACACCTCTCGGAAATGCGAGTGTTCTATCAGCAAGTTGCAGAGAGACTGAGGTGGGCATTGCTTCTCCAATATGCAGTTTCATGTAGATCGAAAAAGGCATCAAATTAACACTAGCACCTAAATCACACAAAGCTTTACCGATGTAATGTTCTCCCATGGTGCATGGGACGGTGAAACTGCTAGGATCTTTCAACTTTGGGGGAAGTTTCCTCTGAATGATGGCGTTGCATTCTTCTGTCAATGCTACTGTCTCGTAATCTCCCAATCTCCACTTTCGTGACAGAATATCTTTCATGAATTTGACATAGTTGGGCATTTGTTCCAACGCTTCTGCAAATGGAATGTTGATATGCAGCTTTTTAAAGACCTCCAAGAATCGAGCAAACTGCTTACCCAGTTTGTTTTTCTAGAGACGCTGTGGAAAAAGTGGAGGTGGAGTGAATTTTTCTCGATCTATTTCCTTTGCGTTTTTTTCCTTTATCTGTGGCTCTGTTTCGCTGCTTTCTTTTGGAACTTCCTCAGTGGATACCTTGACTCCAACGTCATTTTTGATTTCAGTACCATTTTTCAAAGTAATGGCTTAACATTCTCCTTCCCTTTTTTCCTTGGATTTGGTTCTGTGTTGCTAGGAATGTTACCTGGCGGTCTGTAACTCTGAGCATTGGCCAGTTGTCCAATTTGATTTTCCAGTGCCTTTTTAGAAGCTGATTGGCTTTGAAACAAAACATCATATTTTTTTTAACTGAGCTAGCACTTCCGCTATTCCTGGTTCTTTTTCATGCTTCTGGCCTTTGTTCTGCTGTTGGAATCCGGGTGGTGGATTGTTCCTTTGCCCTGAATTGTTGCTCCATGCGAAATTGGGGTGATTCCTCCAACCTGGGTTGTAGGTGTTGGAATATGGATTGTTTCCCTGTCTGTTGAAATTATTGACATAATTCATCGTCTCATCATGTTGGTTGAATGATTTTGACTATTGTGCTCCTCCATATGGTGAACTTGTGGATCCAATATTGCCTTGCATGCTAAGAGTTTCCATGAATTTACATATCTGATCCAGCTTGGCATTCACTGTTGTGTTGGCTCCAACTTCATAAATTCATGCGATTTATTGGATCATGCTCTTTTCTATTGGCCACAAAGAATTGTTGTTGGCCATTTCTTCAATTAGGTCACAGGCCTGATCTTCTCCTTTTTCCATTAAAGCTCTAACAGTAGTAGCATCAATTGTAGTTCTCATTAATCCAGAATGTCCATTGTAGAAGGTTTGGACTTGTAGCCACTTTGCTATCTCATGGTGAGGACATTTCCAGAGTAACTCCTTGTATCTTTCCCAAGCTTCGTAGAGAGATTTCGAGTCATGTTGCACAAAGGATGTGATGTCATTCCTCAGCTTTACAGTTCTGGCTGGTGGAAAGTACTTTGCAAGGAATTTGGTGGCTAGAGTGTTCCAAGTTGTGATAGAACCTGCTGGTAGTGAATGTAGACAAGCCTTAGCTTTGTCTTTCAAGGAATATAGGAAAACACGCAGTCTCATTGCTTCTTCAGCTGCTCAATTGTAATTGAAAGTGCCACAAACTTACAGGAAGTTGCTGATGTGGGCATTAGGATCTTTAGTTGCATTCCCCCCAAACTGAACTGACTGTTGTATCATCTGAATGCATGTTTTGATGTCGCACGCATTTGCTGGTAAGGGAGGAAGTACAATACACGAAATGAAGCCGTCAACCATCGGAATAGTTCTGACTCGAATGGGAATTGGTGGTGCAACTTCCAAAGGTTCAGGTTCCATGTTGATGATTGCTTCTTGGCCTTCTCACTTTTCCCTTCTCAACTGTCTGATAATTCTTTAAATTTCTGGGTCAAGCGGACGGATTTCAAAGCTTCTGGTTCGTCTCATGTAGTGTTTGAAAACCTGAAACACAAGAAAACAAAAATAATAAATAAAAATAAATTAGACAGAAGTAAAGGTATCTAACCCCAAAATTAATAGTAAAAGATAAATAAGTCCCCGACAACGGCGCCAAAAACTTGATCCGTGTGATCACACACGTATAACGCAAGCGCACGTATCGTTCAAGTAGTATAAAATGTATCGATCCCACGAGGACTTAATACCTAAGCTATTAATTTATGAAGCCAGATATTTACGAGTATCTAATAGATTGGGTGTTTGATTGGATGGTGACTTTAAACTAAAACAAGTAAATAAAATAGTGTGAAAGTGAATTAAAGGTAAAATCAATATTATTAAACTATCTAGGGTTGTGAATCGTTCCAATATCTGTTAAATATGAAGTGGTTATCTCATGTTTGTGCAATATATTGGTTTACTAACCTGGAACAAGAAATTTTGCAAAAGCCTCTGTCGATGGTCAGATGCAAATACCTAGTGTAACCCAATTAATCATTTATCTATGTTAACCAAGTTACCTGAATTCATTAAGATTAAGTTCCTATTGTGGCTACCCCCGCTCGACATATATATGTCTATCCTGGAAGGAAATCTATTAAGGGTTATCTATCTTTAAGGAAGATCGTGGGCTATTAAGTCTAAGGCTGAAACCTAAAATTCCTTCGTCAAGTTTATTTTATGTTTACCACATCAATCTTATTAATGGCCAACTAACAAGAAGCATTAAGCTTAAGACTTAATAAATAAACATTTATATTACCCAAGACATGAAATAACCCCTTATAAACCGGTGATATTGGAATTCATATAAAAAATAACTTGGAGATAAATAAAAATAAAATTACAATAATGAAAGAAAATGTTGGGGTTAGAGGATCCACTTTTAATATTTCAAAATTAGAAATCTCCCTTATTGTCAATGTTTACCGATTAATTAATTATATTTAACCAGACCATAAAGGCGAAAATTTCATTTGTCTCAATTAAATCCAACCGACCATATAGGCGGTAACAAGGTTATTACCTAAACAGACCATATAGGCGGAAACTACGTCTGGAATATAAAACCGATCATATAGGCGGTAAATAAGGTTGTCATCTAAACCGGTCATATAGGCGGTAACTAATTAATCCAAATGCTAGTTAAAATAAGGGAGATTAATCTAATTTATTATATTAAAAGTCTCACATTTTCACCCCAGCAGAATGAGATTACCTGCTCATGCTGTAAATGAAAACACACAAAATTTTATTAATTAAATAAAAAGAAAATACAAGAAAACTTAAATAAATATACAAGACACTTTCCTTTAGGTTGTCATGAAAAAATTCCTCCAAAGAAAGCATGAAAAATTTACAAAGTTTAGCTTGGTATTTATAGGCAAATCTAAAAGCCTCCACCAATTTCTCCACCAAACATGGCAAGTTTGACAATTTTCATTTTTTTTATTATTTTTTTTTTTTGTTTTGAAAATGACTTAAATAATTACACATAACACACTTACAGATGTGTTATCAATTTCGGTCATGGAAACTTCAGAATTCGAAATTATTATGAACTTCAAAGTTGTAGATCTTTGAGTTTTCTTTAATCTGAAACTTGAATCACCTCAATCCGATATCGGAGTAAGAAGTTATGGCCACAATACGACAATTGCGCAAAGTTGGAATTTCCGAAATTGTACTTCGTTAGAACGTCATTTCATGTTTCCAATCTCCAAAATCAAAATATCAAGTCCAGTTCTTGCACTTATTTGTTCAACATTTCGTCCTGATTGATTCCATTAAGTCCCGATTTTATTTTATCTACAAAATAAACTAAAACACATAAAAAAAATTCATAAAACCCAAGAAACTATACAAAATATTAGGTCAAAAGAGTGGAAAATAATGATATATTTACCACTCATCAACTACGAACCCTAGCCACCTCTCATCTTGTCAATGAGATTGAAAAGAGAGAAAAATAAGAGGAAACATAGAGGAAAATTTTCTCAAAAAAAATTCTTCTCAAGTGAGTTACCCGAACTCATCCTCACGAATTTTTGGTGGTGAATTATAATACGAAAGATCGAGTGGTAGACCCGATCTTTCTTTTTATCTTTCACAAGCTCTCAGCAAAATTTGGTTGATGGAAATTCGATCATGGTGGCTCAAAATCAAAGTGATGTGATTAAAGCAATTGCAAATTCCAATCTAAATGCATGAAAGTGGCGTCGATCAAACTCAACACACTTTCAATGATCAAAGGGTGCGTGGACAATAATTCAAAGTGGCGCTCATAAAATAAAAATAAAAATAAATAAAAAAAAAAAAAAAAGAGAGAACTATGTTGCATGTGGCTTGAGATTATAAGCAGCTCACGCATGGCTTGAGACAGAGGCAAACCGTGCATGCTTCACCGAGAGCTGAACGGTCACAGAATAATCAAATGCTAAAATTTGACTTGGCAAAAGTTACATACTCTTAACTTAAAATTCACTGGCTATTTGTTTCGGGTAAGCGGGAATAAGAGTAGAAAAAAATTTTAAGGTCGATCCCGGTGTCTAACACATTTTCATCGTGTGGGAAATTGTTCCTACTGCCCGACAATGAAGATGGGATGATGACCGATCTATTTGGGAGCAGGATGACGTATTCCCTTTTTGAAAAAGGGTACATCTAGAAGGCTAATGATGAAAGAGATAAAACAGTGGTACACATTGATCATAGGCATTGCCAATTGTCATAGGCCAGTGCAGTGTCAGAGCAATTGCCACCGTAGGACGGTGCAGTAGTAGGAAAACATGCTTATTTGATTGGTTGAGAAGGTGATAGAAGTAAAGACTAAGGGTTGTAATGATGATACAGTGGCATGAGCTTATGTCAAGGTCGGTTGTAATAGTGATTTGAAAACCTATATAAAGGGTATAAGTCACATTAGAAAAGGTCAGCAACTTTCACATTTTACAATATATATAATTTGAGAGAAATGCTAGAAAAGGAAACTAAATGATAGAGAGAGAAAGTGAGTCGTGACCCCGACCGAATTGTAATCCGGATGGGTCATTTGTTGTGAAGTAAGTGTAATTTCTTTGTTAGGCGTTCGGGTCGGTATTCACCCCAAGGCTAACAAAAACATTCCTCTTTCTCCACTAGAAGTAGGTTGGAGTCATTTTCCGCCGAACCACGTAAATAATGTCTCTGTGATTGTTTGTCTGCTGTCAAGTTTGTGTGGTTCCCACTAACCAAACAAATTCATAGTTGAAGGAGGTTTGTTCGAGGGATAAATTCTCTCCATTAGAATAAAAATCAGCCATCAACATATAATGGTTGTGCTTTATTTTATATTTTATTTATATTTTACATGATCATATTACGTGATGATCTAATGGATTTAGGAATATGCTAAGAGCGACACTCATTTATTTGTAACAAAAAAATTAACATATTCACATATAAATTCTATAAGAAAATAACTACATAAGAAAAATACCACAACTTGTGATTGATCCCTCATGACAAACTGATTTGTTTGCGGATGGTGAATAAATAGGTGAATAGTGTTGCGTGTGGGAAAGACAACCCCCAAATATGTGTGATTTGGTGGTAAATGGGTTTAAAATTTGGTTGTCAAGTCCTGGACTTGAGTTCATGCAATGCGTTTCTGATAAGAATCTAAGATAACTAAGAATCTTACATGCTTCGCTTAAGTCCAGATCGGTGATTGGGGGCAGTGTTTCCGAATTTTCAAAACAAAAAAATGTGGGAAGGAGAAGTGGAATAAGAGGTAGAATATATTGAAAATATTTTGCAACTAAAGAAAGTAGAATACAGTGAACCCAAAACTTCACAAAACATAATTTTATATAATGAAACTTCACCTTTTAAGAAGAGAAGCTCAAAATAAGAGTGAAAAAAGAGAGTTTGAAATAACTTAAAATTTTAGTAGTACATAGATAATAACAATATATTAATAGTAACTATTATTATTGATCATTAATATAATAAATATAAAATAATAATAATAATAATAATACTTATAATATTAATTATTATTATTTAATAAAACTAATAATAAGAATATAGTAACAATAAATATAAAATAACTTTAATGAGTTATACAATAATTAATTAATTAATATAATAAATAAAATTATGGAATAAAATATAATTATTAATAATTAAATATAAAATTATTAATTATGACTTAATATTTAGTTAATAAAAATTATTTCTTAAAAAAAAACTTCTACCTAATTTTACTTTTTTCCATTTTTAGAATTATTGTTTTGAAAATATCAAACACATTCTTAAATTTTGAAAATAAATTTAAAAATATTGTTTCCATTCTTATTTTTGTTCATATTGGAAAACAATATCAAACACGCCCATAAATTATCGTATGTTTGTTATTTGTAAGTGGAATATATTTTGTTGATCAATTATGTAATTAAATTTAGGGTGATTATCATTTCACTACTATAGAAATTGAGAATAACAAATGGATATAGAAAGTATTGAGCGTAAAATTTTATTATTATGTCTTTTCAATCTTTTACATTTTATAATAAAATATTATATTTTACTACAAAAATATTGAGAATTAACAAATAGATACAATAAGTGTTAGGATGTAATATTTTACATGCTCTGTTAAGCACAAGTCAACATTTCCAATATATATATATATATATATATATATATATATATTTGTAATAAAATCTAATATTTGTAAATATATTATGATTAATATTATACTTCAATATTTCTTATACCTATTTATTATTATTTTTCGGGGCACGAAAAATACATTGCGAGGAATGAACAAGACCGTGAGTATATGAAAATAAGCTGCTAGAAGAAAAAGACTCCCTCAAAAGTTTTATCGGTTTTCGTACCCGACGTAAACCCATATCTGGCCGAATCCAAAACCAAAATTGTCCTGAATGAAACCCCAAACACCCAAGTCAAAATTCAACTCGAACTGATCCAAACCATATTTAAAACCTGAAACAAACTGAACAAAAGTAATTTAGTTCGATTCGGGTTTAAGGGATTCAGTTTCACATATCAAAACTGAATCTAATAAAATACCTTTTTGCCCACCCCTATGGGTGAGATAAGAATATTTAGATAAATGTGTGGATGAATTATGGAGAGAAAAAATAAAAATATAGAATAAAGTAGGTGTAACATCGATTAAGGAAAAGATAAGAAAAACATGATTAAGATGGTTCGAACATTTACATCTTAGACTTCTAAATGCATCGATGAGAAAATGAAAGAAAATGATGTCAATTATCATATTTCAAGCGAGATCGAATAAGACTGAAGTCTACATGGACCAAAATTATAAAGAAAAACTTATATTTTATAAGTTTAACGAGATAATGATCTCAAATATAACACAATGACATCAAAAGATCCATATAGCCAACTACAACTAAAAAAATACTTTTGTTTAGTTTGACAAAGATAATGGTTTCAAATAAAATATATGTTATCAAAACAAAGTCATATTCTAAAAACTGCGATGGGAGAGCGTCTAGTGCCTAAATCTTCTAAGCAGCACTTAGACTGACAAGTTAGGTACCATTAGGTGAATATTTTTTTTTTTTATTCAATTTTTTTTATTAGGTTTAGAAATTTGGGTTCAATTAGATTTATGGTTATGACTTGACAAATTGATGTCAGTTAGAGTTAGATTACATCAATTTGATGTTAATTAAAGTTAGAGTTTGACAAATTGAGATTAATTAGGTTTATGATTTGGAAATTTGAATTCAACTAAGTTTAGGTTAACGGAATTGGGAATTTCAGGCCACCACCAGCGACCGCCATTAGCGCGCCGTTGATCGGAGCATGCACCCATTTATCCTAATCAGAAACTGTCGGCCATCCTATTTACACATTATCACGCACCAAACGAAGGCTCTATTTGCCGTAAATTTGCAAATTTCCATCAACAGACACCTAGCTCGCCATTTTTTTACCTGATTGGGCCAGTCAGATGCCGCCTAAAGCCCAAACCGTCGTTTAGTTATGACCATTTTGTAGGTGAAACAACGTAAAAAGATAGAATAGAGCACAGACGGTTCTAGTTCACATCATACCCACCGATTATGAAAAGTGAAAACTAACATTATATACTTGCATTATACAGTATAATATCCCACATACCACAATATACAATACCAATACCCCACATTAGCGGTGTTGCAAACAAAACTTCAAGTGCCCTACCTAAAAAGAGAAAATAGAGCACAGACAGTTCTAGTTCGCATCATACCCACCGATTACAAATTCTAACCAATTTGAACGATGATTTTGCACATACCCTCCTCCATGATAAGCAACCATGATAAGCAACACATCTGTAGTGATTGTAACCATTTTCAGGATTCTCTAACCCTTACAGAAATGAGGAATCAGATTTGAAGGACTGCTCCATATTTATGGTATGCATCACTAGATTCAAATGCTACAGGACTACCACGGTTCAAAGTTATTGCCGAGAAAATTCCTAACATACGAGGGCGTGCTCCAACCTTGTTCCATCAGAATGAGGTCGAGGCGTATCATCAATTTCTTCTCCGCATCATCTTCCAGGCTGCTAAATGAATTAGCCGGTTTCTTTCTCAAGGAAGAATTCTGCAAGGTTTGATAAGAACTCATTATTCCGCTCTTTACAAGATAAATGTCAGAAGTCACAGGAAAATGGCACCTTTTTGTCCTGATACAACTTCAAATATTGGAGAGATTGTTCATAAAATCCGCAATGATATAGAAGAATGCTGTAATCTCTGAATTCCTTAGCATTAGTTTCCAGAAGAATAAGACGTTCACATGCTGTAACAAAATTAACAATTTCCAGATGACATTGAGGATAGGTAACAAAAGCACTTTAGAAGCGCATTTTACAATTTATTCAACGAAAATATTTGAAGGCTAAGATAGTTGGCAGGGCCAGCACAATGCAATTTGTAAAGAAATTTCTTTTTGAAAAGTAAAGAAACAAACATTACAATAAGATGAAATCAATGGATATTGCATCATTGGTAAGATGAAGCGTAGCTAGTTGGTTTTGTCCTTGAAGTGGAAGTACAACATCAAGTGATCATTGATCGTGAGTCACTGGATATTTCCTCTAGCAGCTTATCCATTTAATGTTCAGGTTAGAGGCTAAACAACTCATCTTACATTCCATCAGTCTTTCTTCTTTAATTGCGAAGAGAAAAGAAAAAGAAAAGAAAGAAATACAGAAAAGTGTACCAAGGCGGTTTATTAGCCTACAGATAACTTTGAACCATAGTTGTCGAAGGCGCGCCTCAGGTTCAGGCTTAAACCACTGCACCTCATGAAAGGTCAGGTCAGGCGACCTTCATCAAGCATGCGCCTAGGCACAAAGGCTCACACCTTTTAGATGCACCTAGGCACGCCTCATAAAAATATGTGAGAAAACCCCAACCCGAATTGACTCACCCAATCCGAAATCCAATTGCACAACATTTATTCAATAAATTAAGATATGTTTTAGGGTTGGCTTCAGATTTTGACAAACAAATTAATTTGTATTATCAGTAATTGTTTTTTTTTTTTTATATATTTTCAATGATTTCTCTTTGTTTTAGTTGACTAGATACTTATATTTTTTTTTTTACAATTTGCGCCTCATTTTCATCAGGCGTGTGCCTTATGCCTTGAGGCGTGCGCCTAGGCCCTATGACCCTTTGCACCTTAGTGCGCCTTGCACCTTTAACAACACTGCTTTGAACGAAATGAGAGAAAGGTTAGACAGAAAATATAAAAACTGCAAGCACACAGAACATCTCTCAAGCCTCTTCATCATAAAAAGGCAAGAATAGATAATGCAGAGGGGAGAGTATGCAAAAAGAAGTATGGGAAGAAAAGCTCTTCAAAACGTTCTCTTCTTCTAGTCATCTTATGTTCATTTCAATTTTATACCACTAAGTCCTATTATTTATAAATCCTATAAAATACAAACTATAGATAAATATTAATGAATTGTTAACAAGTATTTTTGAATAAAATCAGAGAGATGTTGAAGAGTGAAGAAAGCTAATGATGCAAGGGTGGTTGGTTTAACAAGTTTTTGTGAATAAAATCGGAGAGATGTTGAGATGTTAACAAGTTTTGGTGATGATGGTGCTAAGGGAGAGGGTTCAAAACTTCAGAGATAATCTAGGGTTTTCTACTTTTTGTTTTTCTGCTTGTTTTTCTATATTTTTTATTTTGATCTAAAGATATTCAATATTTTGCATGAAAAAACATACTCTATATATCTTATAAGGATATATGTGTGGGTTAGTGGGGTGGATAGAAAATTTTCAACACAACCTAACTCGCAGAAATGCGGGTTGAGAAAATTAAACCCCACTTGATTGGAATTGTTTTACCTACCTAAATTGAGAGGGTTGCACGGGGTCTTGCAAACCCATTGTAAAAAAACAGAAAAAATGGGAAAAAGAAAAACAGCATAGTGACACTTATATTCAGAAATTCTGAGGGGTAATTTTTTAATCATTTATCACTTCTTTTCCCTCACAGTGGGCCTTAATTGGCTCCATCCCTGAATGAAAATAAAGAATCTGCCAACATAGATTGTCTTACATATACATACCAGCTAATGCACGTCTCATATCACCAAAGGGTACACTGGTCCAAACACCACGTTCTAACCTGTGTTGAGCAGCCTTTGCAGATGCAAGCTGCAAGCCACTGCAGTCGCAAAGCAATAAAATAAAAATAAAAATAAAATAAAATAAAAAATCTAGGCTGGAAAAAGGGGGAGGGGTGGGTGGGTGGGCGGGAGAAGAATTCTGAAGCTTAAAAATAATTTACAACAAAACTGCTGATTACATGGTGCTAACCTGTCCTCACAGTTCAATTGATCAGTGCATTTAGCTTCACGTGCTGCCCTTAAGAATAAACTTTTGGATTGATCATGTTGAAAGGGCCAGAAAGCGTTTTTTAAATTTCTCAAAATCTGCACACAATTATGTATTATAAGGTAAATACTTAAACAGGCCAGAAAGCATTTCACGTGATCAAGAGTTTTCTGATTAAAGCTCTATCAACAATAATTTCGTAAACGAAAGTCAATATCATGAATGGTGTGAATATTTTCTCAGCCATCTATGTAAAAAATAGAAAAACAAATGTTTCAAATTAACAAACTGAAACGCATGGTGAGAAGCAGCAGTTGCGTACTTATACTGATATTAGTAAACAATCATATTGCATTTTTCCTCTGCCTATTCTCATAGTAGAGGTATGATTACCCATTTAAAATATAAAATAAAACATGAGAGCATTCACTAGCAAAACAGCATATATAAACAAGATAAGTGTAAAAACCATAATCCATAATGATTCACAAAACATCCCACTCATATATGATACACTATGGCTCAAGGAATTGAGATAGCTTCACACAATTTAAGTGACAGAAAGCGTGTGAAAATATAACAGCAAAACCCTATGCAACTCTGAATTGCAACATACATTGAGGAATTTGCTACAGAGAGTTCTAAACAAAATTCTGCAAGTAAATCTGAACTCTCCATAATTCTTGAGTTGGTCAAATAATAATACTTTTATTATTCATAATAAAAATAACTTGTAACCAGCTTCCTAGTTACAGAAAGGAAATATTATTTGAAAACATTTTAAAATTCTGCATACGTGGCAACCATGTGGCAGTTGATATATACATAATAAGAAAAAAATATTTAGCATCTCAACTTCACAGACTTGAGACACACTTACTCACATGAGCAAGAACATAGAAGTTACCTCCTCCAATAGCATATGCACTGTCATAATGTGAGGCTGATCAGACTCCTTACTTTTCTGCTTCTGGTAGCCTCTAGGAAGACTATAAAGATCAAGAGGGAATGATATCTCAACATCAAAATCAACAAGGCCCCATAAGCGAAGCATTTTAAGGAGTTCTGAGTATATAAGTGATAGCATAACCGCAGAACCTGAGCGATGTGTCAAAACCTGGACATAATGTTAAATCAAATCTTATACATTCCCTTTATGATGCCATTTTCTCCCAACAGGGAACATAGAAGAAAGAGAGAACATAATGAATTCCTTACTGAATGGAGATATAACGATCTTGGCTCTATCAACTGATTCCTTGCATTGGTTCTCCGAAAACCCTGACAAGGAAAAATCCAGACATGTACAATAAAGCTGAGTGTTCCACAAAGCACATCAGTTTATGAAATCAATTTTGAATAGATAATGATGAAATAGATGTCTATCAAAATTATGGAGGTCCACAATTTTTTCATGCAAACTTATAAAGTGGGACAAATAGAGAAAAAAGAAAAAAGAAAAAAAAGAGAAGAGAGAGAAGTCAGAGTTAAGACAACGCATTATGCTATATTCATAAAGTTTGTCTGAACACTAGCTACACAAGCCTATTTAGGCAAAGTCATGGGAGAGTTTTAAAAAGAAATGATAAAATGATGAGAATAAATTAAAACAATTTAAATGTCCTGAGTCTTACACTTATGCCTCACATAAGTACATAGTTCTCCAACGGCATCTCCATCGATATTTACAGTACAGTAGATTCTACAGTTTTGCTCAGCAATTCCAAAAGCTATCTAATTTAAACGTTGTGCGCTTATTTTAACATTAAAAAAAATAAAAATAAAAAGATTAAAAAAAAAGTTCAAATAAACTTAGGGAGTGTGAAGGGTTGAAGTGTTCTGGCTTTAATGCATAACTATTACAAATTGTAGCTAGTAATTGTCAAGTACAAATAAGTGGGTGGTTAGTAAACAGTAGCTGCAAATGAGAGTGTTTAAAAAAACATTTTAACTGTTGTGATTTCAAAATTAAACAGAAGAATTGTAGTTACAGACATATACTCAGCAAACACGAAGTCATAAGCATCTGACATCTCAGAGATCACAAATACAAAAATACATAATTACTTTTTTATTTTATTTTATTTTATTTTATTTTTTATTTTTTGAAATCGTTGAAAACCTCACCACCAAACCACTCATTTCGGGCTTAAGCGGAACAGATAAAACCCCCGGTTGTCCCAGGTTCTTATAAGAAACACACTCTCTGGATTCGAACCCAGGACCTCAAGGTGAGATCATGAGCCCTACACCACCAAGCCACCTATTACCCACTTCTTTTGTTTTCATTGAGTAGAACTATTAATTAACATAGAAACACATTTGAAGGAACAGTAAATTAGCTACTTAAACATATCTTACTACAAGCATACCTTTTTATCAAATAAATATCTCTCTATACTATCCAAAACACTTTCTGGCGATGACCTGTTATAATGAGGGCAGTACCCCACAGAAAGATCATCCAACCGATCAATGAAGGCATCCACAGGGAGAGGTACTGATGAGTGAGAAATGAGGGAGTCATCCTCTGCGGCTATATAAAGGGCTGTTTTACCTAAATCAACACATCTATTAATGGTAATACTCGTTTCCCTTTCAACATTGGATAATCTTTTAATCTGTGAGCAGAAACCCTCTCTAGCCTCCTGCTCAATTACCAATGAAGAATCAAGACTAATCAGTATGAGGAAATATATTTTATTAAATTCAACTGTAACATAAATATAGCCAAAAAGGAAAAATCTACTAATCTTGTATCAAACAAACATTCACCAAGTACAAATACTGCAACTGGTAAATCAGAACTGCCAGTATGTTGAATTAACTTTTCCTTATTTATTTTTGAAGAGTGATTGCAGATAATAATACTATAGAGAATTGTTATATATAATTCTAAAACAAGTGAAAATCAAGAAGGTAAATAAAAAACCTAAATAAATTGTTATTCTTATAATTAAATCCAATGAATCAAGCTGACCACATAAATTCATCAAATTTAAATATTCAAAACATATCATTACGAAATAAATTGTCAAAATAATGAAACGATGAAGAAACAAGATGTACTCTAGCATAAGTGGTATTGATTCCACTGGATTCGAGAGCATCGAGCAACACCAACTTCAGATCCCTGGCCAAGTTTTGTGGCTGGGATCCACTACAGCAGGCCACACGGTACCTTGGGAATTTCGAAAGACGGGGAGGAAGACAAAACGCAGCGTATGGCGAGTAAATCATCCTTTACAAGGTTGAAGAAAGAGAAAATGATGTCTTTAGCCTTGGCCGTGTTTCAAAAAAAAAAATTTCCCTGCGCGATATTTTTTTCTTTCTGTTTTTGGGCAACTACAGATGATCCACAGATTTATTTTAATTTATTTTTTTTATAAAATATTTTAGCAAATTTAAATTTAAATAGTTTAATTTGTATCTGAATAGATTTCTCACAATGTGAGAATAAATTAATAGAATTCTACTGCTTATTTTGTTATGTATAAAAGTTTGGTCTTTTTTTTAAAAGCATTATATAAGAATTTTTTCCTAAAATCTCTCATAAAATTTTTTAATTATAAAAATATAAATTCTATTCATAAATAAGCTTTCCCTCAAATATATTTTATTATGTTTTATAAAAAAAAATATATATTTAAATTTTACTCAACTCATGAAGAACAGCCCTATAATATAATATTTTAGAACAAATGGGACTTTATTCGTTTAACTAAGGAAGATGAAATTATCCTTAACAATTCATTCTCTTTCTTTTTTCCAGAAATTGTAACAAAAACAGTAAAGAAATTAATTTGAATTCGATCAGTACAAAGAAACTGACTGATTAGCGATGGAATTTACTAGCTGAATACCGATGGTTATTTTTGGAAAAAAAAATTACAAAGGAAATCATCAGTAATTAGTTTATAGAAATATCTTTCGCTAAATATGATAGCCAATTTTTAGTCTCACGCATTAACGATGAATTACGGATCAAAAAATACAATGAATGCAATTTATTGCTAAATATGATGTCAATTTATGATGTCAAGTTTTAATGATGGAAAATCAATCGCTAAATATGGCACCACGTATTAGCTACAAAATGTCAATGGAAATTTACCAAAATAGATATAATTTTTTTATCCAGGAAGAGTTACGGAGCCCAAATATATAGTTTCAAAGCTTGAGGACAACCGTAAAGATGGATGACTGAAGGTCGTCCCCTACATACTTCGGGTCCCAAATTTCTTTGTTAAAAGTTGTTACGAGCTTATTTACTTTCCTATTATGTTGTAAGAGATTTCGCCTAGTATGTTATCTTCAGTTCTTATTCTGCCGCGTCGTCGTCGTCGTCGTCGTCGTCGTTGTCGTCATCATCATCATATCCCGGTAAATCCGACACGTGATCGGCAAGAGACGACTTAACAATTACCTTGAACCCTGGCATACACACTTGACTCAATGACTGATTGACTACATCCATGACAGTTATACAATCGTGCAAACCTAACTTTCATGCATAAAACCTAATTATAGCCCGCCGAACACATAAATATACATATGAACTTATATCATACACAAATTAATACTTGTAATATATATAACACATGATTACATACAAGGCCTCATGAACTGACTTGACATTAACTAACATTTGGACCCGACTCTGATGACTGCGATGCGTAATGACTATTGTTAGGTCTCGTCTCCTCCAAAGCTTGTCCACTACATGCATCTGTAACCTACAAAACACTAAGAGTGGGGTAGGTCAGATCTTTTGAAAGATCTTGTGAGTGAATACTGGAGGGCTAAAAAGAAACTGAGACATAAAACATGGATAATTGAAAACTAAACTTAAAGAACATAAATATACATGTATTAACATAATCTGAGGAATAAGGACGTAGCTGGAAAGCTGAGAACGTGACATGAGAAACTGGAACTAAAGCTTGATCTGAATACTAACAACTGAAGCATGACGTGAGAACTGAGAACGTACTGACATAACTGAACCTGAACTTGAATACTGGAAATGAAGACCTGAACTGAAAATCTGAAAACATAACAACCTGACTAAACTTGGGAACATAAAAACATGGTTGAGGTTAACCTGACATGAACGCACTCATAGCTTAGGGTTTTTTTTTAATTTTTTACAACATTAACTTTAAGTATAAAAAGAAAAAATAAGTTTTTTCTTAACATAATTTTTCATTCTTGAAAAACCTAATCACCCTTGTTCTTGTTTTCTCTCAAGTATTGAAAGAAAAAGAATAAGAACAATAGAAAAAAATTCTTGTGTGACAAAAGTTTATTTCAATCTCTAAAGAGTTTAGGGATTTTAATTTGTGAGGGAAGCCGACACTTCATTTTATTGGTAACGAGCCATAGCACGAAAGAACATTCAGAGTCGAAAACATAAATGGATATTTCACGGGTGTTGTGGAGTTGTTTTTATGAGAAAAAGCAGACCTAGAACATCGCTACATCACACGCAGGTTAGAGGCTGTTTTGGATGAGTTGTGCGCGCGTTTTGGGTTCAAAAGGAATCATATCTGAGCTACTATTCGGGGGGTGTTCCGGAGCTGAAATATTGTTAAAAATAAAAGCAAAACATCAGCCCATAGGTTGGTCAGATTAGGTCATCAAAAAGAAAGGGCAAAAGTTTTTTCTAGGTTGATCTCGGTGCCTAAACCGCTTCCGCTGTGCGAGGGAAAGCTTTTCCTATAATTGGCATCAAGAGCGAGGTTGAAAGATGTTCTTAACCCTTCTTTTTTTTAATTAAAAGTTTCTCTTTTAATGATTTATATGAGATATAAATTGTTGGCATGCATGTTGTGATGAGTAGGCATATTTTAATGTTCATGTGATGGATGTTTGTTTTAGATTCATGTGATAAATGTATTGCATTGATAGTAAATTTGTCCGACTCATATTTTTGTGTTAATTTTAGTTTTGGGAATGTAAGGCCATAAGGCGAAATTTTTACAAGTGTTGTAATTTATTTCCTATGTAAACATTTCAAGTTATAACATTCTATGCATTTTGGAGTGCCGATGCTGCCAAAGACTCAACACCCCTCCATGGAACGAGATTTGATGACAAATGGATGAATTGGAACATTATGTACTAATTAGATTAGCATAAAAAAAAGAGCCCAGTCAATGAAAATTTATTGCCTTGTTTCCTTCTTGAGTACACTTCTTTAAACCTGGAAAACGTAAGACGTCGCGACGTCCTTAGTTCAGCGTCGAGATGCGCATGCTTGTTGTTCGAGTGTCGTGACACTCAAAAAGTTGTATCATGACGCGGACTATAATTTTTGTTTTGCCTTATTTTTCTACTATAAGCGTCGCGACGCCCATTTGTTATGTGTATGTTTATTTCAAAATTTTTGTCATATAACTTATGGTGTCTACTCTTACATTTTCACATGCCATAAAATATTTTTGATGCATTGATATTCTAGTAATAAAATATGATTTTATGAAATTTAAGAGTTAAATTGGAATTTGATATGCATGGAAACAAATTAATAAGAATAATTAGTTTAATGGTTTAAAATTGGAAATTCAAAAATTTAATATTTATGGGCCTTATAAGTGCATTATGTTTTCCCTTGGTATATTGGATGGAAACCCTGACGTAAATTTCATAGCCAATTCTGAATGAAAGATAGTATGGTATGCACTCGGGATACAATTCCACGTACCATTGAAATTTATAACGCGCTTATATTAATTAAATAGTTTAATTAAAATTTTGTCAATTTGTTGAATTTGAAATTTTAAACTTGTTAGTGAACTAATATTTTAAGTGTTAAAATAAATTAGGTCACTAAATCAAACTTAATTAAATTATTTTAGTTAAGTGAAATATTAGTTGAGACTAATGGGAATAAGTGAATAAAATTTTAAGAATTAAAATTAGTGAGATCACTAATTACACACTAGTGTAAAATATAAGTTATGTTTTAGCCGTACATAAACTTCTAGACACCAGAGAATTAAAATATTAGATATTTTAAATTGAAACCTTAAATTAAAAATAGTGAGTGGGAGAAGGATATACAACAATATATCTCATGATTTCCGTTGTTAGTCCGAAAACGTGAGATTCAAAAAGTGCCTCAAGACCACTTTATTTTTGTCTCCCTACGGATGGTGTCCATTTTGGATCAATATCAAGTATGGACTCCGAGAGGATAGGAACTCTAGATGTATCTGGTGAACTTACCTACCATACTGTGACACTTAACTAGTTAAGTCCAAGGGTTCCGAAACAACGGGTTACACTTATGAATGAATGATTAAAAGTTAATCGAAATTCCATGATCAAATCAAACATTGGTTGGTTAATATAAGAATAAGAGTTATTCCCGAATATATTAATCAATTGAGATTGTCTCGATCTATCATGAAAATACTTGACCTACCCTACAACAACACTTATTTTTAGGATGATAGATTTTCGTGGCATAGTAATTTTTTTTATGTTTCTAATTCATTATACATAGTTTATGCATCATGTTTAATTTTATGCCTAAATGTTTGATGATTTTATTATGCGATGAATGAATATTAAATGCATGTTTATTTTATTTTATTTCAACCATGGTTTCTCTAATTATGTCATTATCTCTAATAACAAGCTAATGAGAGAAAATTATGTTAAATGAAAAAGTAACATAAACGCCATCTTGGTTTGTGAAGACCTTAAGTTTGTCATGACGGAGGAATGTCCTCCCGAGCCAGATAGAAATTTTGGCCAAGCTGTGCGCGATGCTTATAAGAAATGGGTCGTGACCAATGAGAAAGCTTGTTGCTACTTGCTAGCAGGGATGTCTGAGGTTCTTGCTCAAAGCATGAGCCAATGGCTACAAAAACTTTGATGATGCAATCATTACATGGCATGTTCGGGCAGCCTTCGAAGTGGCAGTATCATGAGGCTATGGCCTCAGTGATGACCTCTAGGATTAAGGAAGGGACATCAGTATGAGAGCATGTCTTGAGGATGATGACCTATCTCAATACTGCTGAAACTCATGGAGCTCGTATTGACAAGCGTAGCCAAATGACCATGATCATGGAAACTCTTCCGAAGAGTTTCCTGTAGTTTAAAAGCAACTATGTTATGAACAAGTTGACTTTTACTTTGACTCAACTACTAAATGAGCTCATCCATTACGAGTCCATGCTGATGGATACTTGTAAGCCTAGTGGAGAGGAAAATATTATTGAATATTCTAAATCTGGAAAGAAGAAGAAAAATATTAGGAAGCCTAAGACAAAGCCAATAAAGAAGAACAAGAAAAGCTCCAAGGATGCCAAGCCCAAAGGAAAGTGTTTCCATTGCAACAAGGATGAGCATTGGAAAATTAACTGTCCTAAATACCTTACCGAGCTAAAAGAGAAGAAGGTCATAGGTAAATCCAATTTACTTGTCATTGAATCTCTATTAGTGGATGATGATAAATCCATATGGATTGTTGATTCTGGAGCCACTAACCATGTTTGTTCTTATTTGTAACTACTCGATTCATGGAACGACCTTCCTAAAGGTGACTACACAATGAGGGTCAGGACATGAGATGTTGTTTCAGAAATAGCAGTGGGAGTTTCTAGTTTAAACTTTTTAAATAATGGTTATTTATATTTAAACAATGCGTTATATATTCCTAGTTTTCACAGGAATTTGATTTATGTTTCTAAATTTTTGGATGATGATTTTTCCATTTCATTTAATAATAAGTTGTTATTATTAATAGAAATGGATTAACTATATGCACAAGAAACTCTGAAAATAATCTATATATGTTAAGGAATTCACTGCTCAACACTGAAATATTTAAGGTTAAAAAACCTAAAACAAAACGGTAAAAGATTTCTCACGATGACACGTATTTGTGGCATCTTAGACTTGGCCATATTAGCCTTGACCAGATAGATAGGTTGATAAAGAACAGAGCTTTAAACCAGTTAAAGCTTGAAATTTTACCAGTCTGAAAATCCTATGAGTTAGAATTATCAAGAGACCTTTTACCGAAAAGGTATAAGATCCAGTCCACCATTTGAATTAAAATATTCGGATATTTACTGACCGATGAATGTAAAAGCCCGAGGAGGTTATGAATACTTCGTCACATTTATTGACAATTATTCTAGATATGGGTACGTTTACCTAATGCAGCACAAGTCATATACCTTTGAAAAGTTCAAAGAGTATCGTACTGAGGTTGAGAACCAATTAGGTAAGATGATCAAAACTCTATGATCGGATCATGGAAGAGAATACCTTGATAGAGATTTTGATGAATTCTTAGTTGAGTATGAGATAATATCCCAACTTACAGCACCTGGAATACCATACCAGAATGGTGTTACAGAGAGAGAGAAATCAGACCCTACTAGACTTGATAAGATCTATTTTTAGTTACAGTTCACTGCCTAGTTCATTCTAAGAGTTGGAGAGGCACAAGTTGTTGTTAGGGTTGGTGCTCGTAGTGCCAATCCGGATCGTATTTATGTCCGATTCATTAATATAAATAATTCATTTTTCCATAATATTAATTATTTAATGGTAGCACCTCTTGTCTTTTATATACATATTCGATATAATTATGATTAGATTGAAACTAAATCTGATTTAGTGATACGTGTACAAAGACCCTATGATTTACAATGTAGTGCACAGTCACAATGTAGTTTGTAATTGACATTGGGAAGCGTCACTATAAGTTGTATATCCTTAAATAAAGTTCATGGCTAAGATTTACTAACACGGGTCGGTTAGAAAAATCTACTAAGACCAGTACATGTCGTATATCGTGACTTGGTCCGATGGTTCATCTCAATGAACCATGAGTATCGTGTAGGTGTTAATTTTAAACATTGAACGAATCACTGAAGATTTCTTAATAGATGGTACACCAACGTCAATAGGTATCTTCTCGAGTTGAGCGAGCATAGTGGTCCTTCGACTTGAGATACCACAGTGGATATATGAGTTATCCTCCATACTTTGATGACAGTCATGTCACCGATCTATTTGGATCAAACCTCCGTCTGTTCGTTGGGTGTGGACTGATGCTCATGATATCCAATACGTATCAAGATAGGATCCGTCAGTTCTGTGTACAGGGCATATGTATCCTACACGTGTTTGCGACCTAGTAAATCCATGGCCGTGGTATAACTTCGGAAGTGAGTTCCGAGTGTTATTTGGAGATCGTAAATTTGAAAGTCGACTATATTATACCATAAGGATTTGACGTTCTTATCTATATCCCAGGTATAATATGGATATCCTGTGACAAAGGGATTATACGTATGCAATGACCTTGACTTGTATAGTTTAGCGAGATTATCTGTGGTCGTCATAATTCATGAGTGGGTGGATTATGGACATGAAATTGGATTCTGTGATGGATAAACCTAAACATAATGTGTCCCACAATATGAAGTGTAATCGTTGAGCACTTGGGCAACACGTTATGAATAAAATAGATTATTCATAATACTTCACCAAATTAAATGAGTTAATTCGAGTCGTTTAAACGGTTAAACGAAAATACATATATTACGGGCATTTCAGTCAATTGATAATTAATGTGTATTTATATTTGATACAAGATTTGACTTGATACATATTAATAATTGTCAAATGAGACTTTGACACATGCCATTAATATATGTATTGTTATTTAATGTAAATAAAAATACATATATAATAAATCACATTAATTAATTATTTAGATGTTTAAATGTTAAATATCTAGATAATTAAATATTTCAATATGCATAAATGTTATGCAATATGTTGATTATTATTGGTTACATGTGTCATGATTTTATTAAGCTTAAAGTTTACAAATTGGATTTGTTAACTTAAAGCTTATTTTCATTATTTAATTAGATTAATTGACCAAATGACCAAAATACCACTCCTTTAACCCCTAAGTCGGTGTTGGCAAGTATTTAAAGTGGAAAATTTTTGTTTTCTCATTTTAAAAAGAAAGACATGGCCGAAACCCATCTCAAAGAAAGCACCCAAAAACTTTCTTGTAGAATCAAGGAAGAAAATCAAGAAAATGTTTAAGGATTTTATGAGATTTGGAGGTAATCTTCATAACTCTTAAACTTAGAAAGTTTGTTTCTTGTTCTTGAGTATCTATACATGTTCTAGGGTTTCTTCATTTCTTATATTTTGGGCCTTTTTGATTTGGAGGATGGATTTGGAGGCTAGATGCATGTGTGAAGTTTGATTGAATTATATTAATGTAATATTGATTCAGTTTTGTCATTTGATGACTTGTTGCCATTCTAGAGTATTATGACCACCCTTGTAATGCCTAGAATTATTCTTGGATGCTTCATTTGTGGTGACTTTGGTTTGTGTAATAATTAATATGATTAATATTGAGAAAATTGGATTTAAAGCATGAAAATGATATTTTTGTTACAAAAACCAGATCTGGAAATTCTGTATTTTTGGTGATGAAACATATGTTGTATAAATATATTGGATATGTTTGGGCATTGGAACAATTTCTGGAAATTATTTTGGAGTTGAAATATGTGAAAATGGCGAAAAACAGCGTTATTGGGTGAGTTTTGGGTTTACCGGGTGTCCGATGTCCAAACATGAATTGGTCACTATTTGGGCAGCCCATGAACTGCCTAAGCACTATTAGAGCTGACCTGGGTAGCCCCCATGTGTGTTGGTTGGTTGGTTCGGACAAAAACGCATTTTATGTCATTTTACGGAAAAATATTTTCGTAAAAGTTTCGCGATGTTTCTTAACTATTTATGTCGTTATTTGATATCGAATAAATATTTTTAGGTGAAATATGAATGAATTATTCATATTGAATATTGAATAATTTATTCGGTAATTTGAAAAGTTTTAAAATTACGATTTCACCTGAACCGCGAGCTTCTGTTACGCCCGCGCAAAAACCCCAACAAAAATATTATCAGAGCATGTCTGATCCTTCATCCATTACATTTGTCATGCTTGATATATGATATATAATCCAATTTTGATGTTTGTACATGCATGTAATTTAGATATTTCTTGACTTTTCGATTCTACGCTAACGGGAAACGTAACAGAAATTTAATGGTTAAGTTAAGTTATGTTTTCTAAGGTAGAATTGAACTGTTTAGAAGTTGATCTAGATTTAACTCTGTATTTGATATAGAGCAAAGCTTTCTTGAGGAATATCCCCGTTTAAATAAGGTAGTAAAGTGACATGTATTGGATGCATGTTTCTTGGTCCGTCTTGTCAATACAGTTTATGGGTATGTTTCTATGGCGGCATCCGAGAAAGTGACAAAGCAGTGAGGGTGTAGTTGATAGAATTTTATCCATGCCGGATGTATATTTGATACTAGACAAATTCAAGTGAAAGTGGAAATACTGAACGTGCCAAAGTTGTCAAGACTATATCGGTAGCTTGAGTTTGTCATTGGCAAGTGAAGCCTTGATACGCCTCCTTGTGAACGTGCCAAAGCTGTCATAACGAGAAACGATTAGGACTAAAATCAGGAGTCACAGTGAGTGTGATTGACAATGAGTTGTCTACCTACTGAATATACGTAGGCGAGATCGTTCCAAAGCTGTGAGTCGAAATATATTCATGGCGTCCACTTCTCACTATGGAATTCAATTTAATTATTGAATTCCCGTTTTCCGTTGGGGATTACGGTATTACGTAAAGTAGTGGGAGACACTGTTGGGTTAAAACTCCATAACTAAAGCAGTGTGTAATATTATGGAAATTACTATTTTTGTTTTCCTTTATTCTATATTGTTGATAGAATTTAAACTTCTTATCCACTGCATGCATATTATTTGAATATGTTTTCTGACTTCACTTATGGTTGCGTATTTCTAGAATAGGTTCTATAATGTTAGTAGTCTTGGATATTGTTAGATTAGTCTAAACCATCGGGAACTGTTGTTCCGATTTTCTTGAAAAAAAAAGATGGTTAGTGACTTAGTTTCTAAGTCACGATAGGTAATCTAAATAGATATCTATTTTAGGATATAATAGTCCAGAGAGAATAGTTTCTTGTGCGGTAAGAATTGACGTGAATTTGTTCATGTCTCGAGATTCTCGACTAACATTAAGAACTTCATTAGGTATTTTTTTATCTTATAATGACGTTTCTTGGCTTAAGTGACTTTTAAAAGTCACATGTTTGAAACAGTTTGCTAATCAATTATTTGCAATTGTTGTGAATAATTGAAGGCAAATTATAGAGCTTAAGAAAGGAGATGTGTATAGTTGTGTATAGAGAATATCGATTCTCACAATATGACAATTGTAGCTATTGGATACCAGATCTCCCGTCTAGTTATTTAAAATAGTGTTTAATGATTGTTTTTAATATTTGATATCAGAACTTGTGACTATTGGATAGTTACTTGTTCTATATAAACAGTTGTTACATATTTTAATATGACTAGTAGTGTCATTGATAAGAAGATAAACATTAAGAAAAATATTCGGTTAACTAAATAACTTAGAATAGTGCTTTATGAGATTTTATCACATAAGCATTAGATGCTTATCCCGTATGGTAAAGGATGGTCTGATACGAGATCACACCATATATCCTTATCCATTTAATGAATATTGTATTTAGGATGTGATTAAATCTCATTTAACCAATGATCGTCATTGGACCACAAATTTATTAAACTAATACTTAAGAAGTATGTAGTTTAATGAATTATAAATTGCCATGGATAGTTTTCTTTATTTTGTAACTTAGTTAATGAATTGTCATGATTTAGTTACGTATTTCTAAAAGAATATATATTGATCGTCTTGAATAGTTTGAGAACTTTCATTATGTTTCTGATGAAAAGCGGATAGAGTATTTTGAATGGTTCAAAGATATTCTATTTGAAGTGTTGAAAACTATAATTTTAAAATTCATCGTAAGTCTTTGAGTTGATCATGGATGTTTGATATGATCAAACATATGAATTTATGGCAATTAGTTCTAACGTTATTTAATGAATGTGATTCTTACTCAGTATTATTCTTCTACGATTCCATCATGATGGAATTGATGAGTAGGAGAAATCGAATCTTATATGATCTGATTCGTTTGATATTGAGTGTTACCGAATTAGTTTTCAATACTCTTGGGATATGCTCCAGTAACACTAATTCATCTTTTTAATTAAAGTTCCATTAGTTTCTACAGTTACATATATGATATGTATAAGTAGAAAATTTGAATATTTAAAAGTTTGAGATTTGAATATTTCTTTTATATAATGGTTATATAATTGAAAGTACTTGCACCTCGAAGGTACAAGTAAAAGTTTATCATTTATTCTATTTAATAGAATATTGTATTCCATTTGATATAATATCTTTTCTACAATCCCGAGTAATAAAATTATTTTATTACTTGGTCTGTAACATCGGATGTTGACAATTGTAGAAAAGACTTGACTTATTGAAGTCAAATGTGAGAGTGATAAACTATAATGGAACCACGTAATTAATAAGATGAAAAGACCCTTAGACAACTTCCATATAAGTCCAATAGGATGTCAAAATCATTTGCGAAGTATTTGATACATAATGGTTCTGCTTGTTTTCTTATTGAGAAAATTATCCTATAACTTATAGTGGGAATGATATTTGATATCGGTTTTGGAAATTAGCATTAAACAATAGATCTAAGATTGTTCGTAGCTTACTATGATCAAGTTTTGAACTTGATTGATCTTTCATTATGAATCATTCATAAAATGTGCAAATTATTTGCGCAACAAAAGCAAAATGAGCTTATTAAAGGTTTGACCTTTATAGTATGGCAATGAGAAAGGTTATACTCAGTAATCTATTGTAGATTCTGAGAAAACTTGTCTCCAGTCGCACTAATTGAACAATTAAAGATATGTTTGTTGGTTTCTAAAGTTGTCCCAAGATCATATTTAAGCATAAAAACATGTGAATACATTAAAGAAGTATGGCAGAATCATACTTACAATGAGCGGATTATGGAAGTGTTGATAACAAAATTTTCTCCTTGTAGAAGCCCTCCAAGATTTCGGCCAAGGTCCCAATTTGTTGAAGATGAAAAGTTCCAAGCTTTGAGAGGATTCCAAGCACTTAGATTGGTTTCCCTATCACCTTTAAATGATTCTTGTGTATGCTAGCACTCTTGATGATTTGCAACAAACATTCTAAAGTCCTTTGGAGAGTCACGACAATGAAGATATTTTTGGAAGAAAAAAAAATGCCCAATACCGTGAGCTAAAGAGAGAGGAAGGAGATGAAGTTTTTGTGAAATGTTGACTTATGTGTTTTGATTTCAAAAAACAAAACATATACCAAATCCTAATATTTGGTAAAAGTCTTTCAAACCATCAAATTGAGTGTAGGAAAAGTAACCATCATTCCATCACCTAAAACCATCACCAAAAGGTAAAAGGTTGACAAATGATGTGACATGATGTGACTTGTGGGCCCTACTTGATTTAAAATGCGAGTGGGCCCGCAAACACTCCCGGGCTCGGGTTCGCTAATTCCGAATTAACGAATTTTTCCGTTGCGACGTAATTAAATCAAATTTAATTAAATAATTATGCAACCAAAATTACTATTCACGTCGCTAGTGAATTAATTCTAAATTAATTTGTTTGCCCAAATTAAAATCCAATTTTAATTCCGCGTCGAAATCTAATTTCGTTTAATATGTCGAATATATTATTTTATCGATTAATTCCAAATTAATCGTTCTCTCTCTTCAAATAGTATTTTATCCTAGATAAAATCTCTCCGTAATTAATCCCAGATTAATTAAGTTCGAATCATTCGTCATCGGTGAATCTTCGGGAAGCGACCCAAGTGATCACTGGATATGTTGTCAGTAAATCCGGTCGACGGACTATCCGAACAGGTACGTACCTTGTACTACGTTTTTACCAATTCACGAGACATGGTTGGTTTCTAGCAAAGCACCGTGCCTACCCAATTCTCCAGAAATATTCTTAATGGAATATATAATCTATGTCAGGCGTAGTATATGTAGTATTGCGTATTGCGATCCAGTATCGATGGTCACATGCAAGGCCTGGGGCTGGAATAGTGTTTGCCCCGTACGAAGCATATATCGGATTACAAAAACTAGTCTCTTTAATCGGATAATCATGACCATGTCATATTATCCCGATGGTTGCAACCAATTTAGAGTACCAGTTCTGTATCCCTGCGAGATCACCTTCTCCATATGACTGAAGTGATACTTGTTGGACAATTATGACCCATAACATCACTATTTGTGCATATTATGGTGTTGTTGTACAAATTAACTATGTGACAAAGGAAATTGCTCTTTTTTCATTTGTAATTAGATTACCGGGATATATAAATGATAAAAGTCCATATGATTAGTTCCGGATTGATAAGATATGAGACAGTATCAATCCATGAAGGGTTAATCATTAAAACATCCCTAGTCGGAGTATTATCGAGATTGGACATCGATAATGCGGAATAGACTAGTATTGCACTTGTGCGTATTATGGGAGCATAACGGCATAGTTCTCATATATTTGGGTATTGGATACTCATGCAAGTGTAATAGAAGGTTGTGTTTACCGATGGTACGGAAACAGCTTCGCTATGGATAGACCCCTCAGAATCCCATTGGTAGTATAACTGTGTGTCTATGGGAGTCCGAATCAGGGTAGGTGTATTTGGTCTTAACCTGAGACTTGCACCACTAATACTTGCGACAATCAATATACTTTGGTTTTGGTCGTCCAGGGCTTTAACCGGTTCTGTGTACGCCTCTTCTGGGTATATTGAGAATCGTAGTGTATTTGGTGTGATGTCGAGATGGAAGTATCACTCCAGTCATAGTTGAGATGATGATCACGTAGGATACGGAACTAGTGCTCTTATATGCTGCAGCTATCGGGATATTATGACTAGGTCATGTTTATTCGATTATAGAGACTAGTTACCAGAGATCCGATATATGCTTCGTACGAGGGAGACACAATTCCAGCCCCATGAGATCCCCGGATATATTGGCAGTAAATTCGGTCGTCGGATTATCCGAACACGTATGTACCTCGTACTACGTTTGTACCGATTTACAAGACAAGGTTGGCTTCTAGCAAAACGCCATGCCTACCCAATTCTCCAGAAATATCCTTACAGGAATAAATGATCTATATCAGGCGTAGTATACGTAGTATTGCGTATTTCGATCCAGTATCGGATGATCACATGCAATGCCTGGGGCTGGTACAGTGTCTGCCCCGTACGAAGCATATATCGGATGACGAGCAACTAGTCTATTTATTATCGGATAATCATGACCAAGTCATATTATCCCGACGGTTGTAACCTTTTTAGAGAACCAGTTCTGTATCCATGCGCGATCATCAACTCCATATGACTGAACTGATACTTTCGTCTTGACATCCCACCCAACACACTACGATTCTCAATATACCCAGCATAGGCGTACACAGAACCTGTTAAAGCCCTGGACGACCGCAACCAAAGTATATTGATTGTCGCAAGTATTAGCGGTGCAAATCTAATGTTAAGACCAAATACATCTACCCTGATTTCAGACTTCCATAGACACATAGTCATACTACCAATGGAATTCTGAGGGGGTCTATCCAGAGCGAAGCAGTTTCCCGTACCATCGGTGAAACACAACCTCCTATTACACTTGCATGAGTATCATATACCCAAATATATGAGAACTATGTCGTTGTGCCCTCACAACGCGCACAAGTGTAATACTAGTCTTTTACGTATTCATCGATGTCCAATCTCAATAATACTCTAACTAGGGATATTTAATGATTTATCCTTCGTGGACTGATACTGTCTCATATCATTCTCAATCCAGGAACAAATCACAGGGACCTCCTATCATTTATACATCTAGGTGATCTAATCACAAATGATAAGAGTGCAATCTCCTTTGTCACATAGTTAATTTGTACAACAACACCGTGATCTGTACAAATAGTGACGTTATATGTTATAATTGTCCAACAGAACAGTGTGTTTATAAGAAAGTTAATGGGAGCATGATAGTATTCCTTGTATTGTATGTAGACGATATCCTTATCTTTGGAATGATATAGGATTGATGCAAAGTGTGAAAGCATACCTTTGCAAGAACTACCCATGAAAGACATGGGTGAAGCTTCCTATATAATGGGTATAAGACTTTACCGAGATAGAGTAAGGAAGCTTATAGGGTTGTCATAATCCACGTACATAGGTAAAATGTTAGAAAGGTACGGTTTTACTAACTGCAAGATAGTAAATATACATTTTCGATATGACATATATCTTTCGAAGAAAATGGTACCTCAGATTGAGGAAGATAGAGTTATAATGTCTAACTTGCTATATGCTTCTTGTACTAGAAGCATTATGTATGATATGTTATGTACAAGACCTGACATCAGTTTTAGCGTCAGTGTGACTAGCCGATATCAATCTGATCCGTGTAATGATCATTGGATAATCGTGTAAAATATCCTGAAATATCTTAAGGGTACTAAGGATAAGTTTCTCATATATGGAGTAGATGAGTTACAAGTTAAAAGTTATACAAACTCTGACTTTCAGGGAGATCCAGATTATAGAAAGTCTACATCCGGATATATATTTGCCCTTAATGGCGATGCAGTTAGTTAGCGATGTTCAAATCAAGGCTCAACAGCTGATTCCACAATTGGGGAGGAATTTATAGCGGCTTCAGAAGCTGTTTGGATTAGAAATTTTATCACAGAATTTGGCATTGTGCCAAGTATTGTGGATTCGATCCCACTGTACTGTGACAATATCGGATCCATTGCGCAGACTAAGGAGGCGAGAGCACATTCCAAGTCTAAACACGTGGAAAGAAAATATTGTGTGATTAAAGAGATTAATAAACGAAAAGACATAGTGGTCTTCAAGGTTCAAGGATAAGACAACATAGCATACCCACTTAGTAAGGCCTTACCTCCTAATTTATTCGATAAACATATGGAGGAGATGAGACTTTGGTACCATCCGGATTGGCACTAAGCAAGTGGGGGTTTATTGAAGTTGGTGCTTGAAGTGCCAATTCGAATAATGTATTGAACATTATTTTTTATTAATTACTAATAATATAACTACATTTTCATTTCAACCTTGTTAATAGTAATGTCATTATGCATATTAGTTTGATATATAGATATGCTGAGAATGACATCGACCTTAGAATAGTCATGTAGTAATATTGTACACTGGGTGGTCTGACATTGGGATATTATTACTATTATAAACTATTCTTAAAGTAAATATTCATAGTCGTTAGTTTTGGAATACGGTCGAATTCCTATAACTTATAAGACTATCACATGTCGTATATTGGAATTGGAGTTCCAATGGTTTAACTCTATGTATCATGGGCAAGAGAAGCTCGTATAGACATGTAGGTATTCGTTGGAGCAAATATTGAATGACTCACACGTGATTCCTAATAGTTAAAAGTACAAACCACCGTCAATAGGAATCTCTTCGAGTCGAGTAGCATATGTGATCCTTTGACTATAGGATAGCATTGATTTTGTGCATGATCCCTCACACTTTGATGTCATATATGTCAAAGACCTTTCATGGTATGACCACTAGATGTTCGTTGGGTATGGACCGATGTACTAGTTAATCAAGTGCATATCAAGTAAGATTCGTTGGCTCATATATCTGTCATAAGGGGTTTAGGTATCCATGTGAATAAGTCATGATTCTTAAGACTTTTGCAAAAGCCCATCATGTAGGGTGGATCGCATCTATCATACATAGTGTTCTGATTAGTTGTAAAAGAATCATGGACATGTCGACAATATGAGATATGTGCCTCAGAAACATGACGGTGTAATCCATGTTTCATAAGCACAACTCAGATATCTTATTATGTAGGGATTGTTAAACATATAAGATGATCTCGACTTGTATAGTTCAGAAAGGTTGTTCGTATTTTTCACGAATTCGGAGGTGGCCGAAACATATAAGCTAGGCTTATATGACGAATATGTCTGGACATAGAGAGTCCCACAATATGAAGTGTACTCATTGAACACTTGAGTAGCCGATAATGTCTGATAATAAATAATATTTGATTATCAATTAAAATAATTAATATTATTGGATAATATTAATTATTTACTTTGACCCAATTGGATTAATTGGATTAATCCAAAATCACAGAAGAGCTTTATTATAATTTCATAAATATCTCTACTATTGGAGGATATTTTGGTAATTACAAAATATATAATAATAGGTGTATTTGGCTTGATTTCATTGGATTAATCAAAGTGATAGACAATGAAGTAATAAATTGTTTAAACTTTGTCTAGATTTAATTGGATTAAATCAAAATGGTAGATAAAGGTGATTAGTCACACCTAATTATACATATTTGGACAAATTGGATTAAGCCCACCTAAAAATTTATTAGAACTATTATTAATTAAAAATTACATAAGCTTCACTATAAATGGCAAGCTTAAGCAAGTTTTTAATTAATCTTGAGAGAGGTAAAGCAAGCAAGTATTTGAGATATTAGCCTAAGTAAAAGAAGTGTTTAGAGAAGCTTTGGAAGTTCTCTGCTTTTTTCAACAATGAGAAGAATATTACATCTTGAAATCAAGCTTGTTAGGTAAGTTTGATCTTCTTTAAAGCTATGTTTTCATTAGTGAGTTACTATCATTAATAAGCATACAGTAATATATTATGCATTGGATACATAATAACATAGCTTGAAGTTGAATTTAGGCTAATGAATTGTGTACGGATGCTTTGGAAACATTAACAAAATATACTTGTGATTGGGTCAAAATATTTATGTTGGACGTAAATATAAAATTAGAGTTTGTAACTCTAGATGAAAGGTTTGAGCTATGACTACCATTCTAGAATCATTTAACCACATTTCAGAGACCTAGAATTGTTCACGAGTCACTTCTTCATTGGATTCTAATTTGGTTTGTATTTTGATTCAAAATTTACGAATGTGCGTATTTTGAATAAATTTATGTTTTTGTTAAAATAATATTTGATATTTTTGAAAAACATGAATTTTTTCTTTAATATGTGTTGATGTTGGTTTTGTTGTTAAAAATTAAATTTTGGGTGTTTAAAAATGTTTAGGGGTGATTGAAAGTAAAATGGGTGAAAATCCCAATTTACATCAGCTCTCTGGAATTCCAGAGAGTTGATGCCTAATGAATTCATTTCAAAACATATAAAAAATGACATGAGCGCTACAGTGGTGCTACAGTGCACGTGCACTGAGACTTGTTTCTAGCCATTTTTTAGTTTTCGGACTCTTATTCAGTCCCGATTTTTCCCTATACACTCGTAATGGACTATAATATTCCATTAAATTATTTAAAAATACACACATGCTTTATTATCATAGGTTAGACCCATTTCTGTTGTGCGGGCACCGATCCGACTTAAGGGTCCCACATCCGCCCCAACACAATCGACCCAGTGAATGCACTTTTTTTACCTAAGGATATAAAAGATTATCCACAACTACGTATCTATACTCAAGGTTCTGATTTACCAAGTGAATGCACCATAATACCCAAGGGTACGTGCCAATTAGTGATGGTTATAATCACATACTAATCCACAAACTTGATTGAAAGTGATTTCTCGATATGCAACTCCATCAGGGTTAAGAAGAGTATGCAAAAAATGAAAAAACGGTTCTCTTCAATCTCGCCATAAATACTGCAAGGTATTTTTCCTGGACAATTCTCTATCCCTAATGGAGTCGCCATCTGTAAGAGCGAAGATGGGTTTCCCGCTATACTTATGTCGTCGGCGACCACTATACTATTGGGAATGCAGCTCGTAGAGAGTACGGATAGTCCACCGGGGTGACTAAAAGGAGAATAAGAGAGCCGACATCTGATATGAGACACTGGGAATGATTTAAGGCCAAATTACACCCCTCGTAAGGTTCGACCTTAAAACCGTTTGGGTTCCTAACGGTCTCTTACAGATGGAAATATAATATTTATGCTCAAATGAGGTATCCACACATCTTATAATGCAATTTCACACACAACAATAATTTAAAGGTATTCAATGTGCAAACATGAATTATAATAATAAGTAGAGTAAATATATATATAAATTATTATAGCATTGATAAAATAGTGATGAAACAAATCGGAGTATGCATTTCATCGGTCTGGCCTCGGAGAGGCTTAGCCAAATATAGTTTATTGTAGGACGGATATGCACTATGATACTAATGTCCAGCCAGACTTACTTGGAGTTTAGCCTGATATACTACGCAAATCACAAAAACTCAACAGGTGCAACAATAAACAATATCATAATAAGTGAAACCTCAAATAATAGATGATAACTACACTAGAAAAACACATCATGCAAGGAAATAATAATAATTAAACAGATCATATTATATATCTTTTCGGTCTGACTTTGATTTTGAGGTACTTAAGGTACGAATATGTTCATCAATGTCAGCATGATGTATGATGATTCTGGACGGATATCCTCCGTGGATTAGAAAATAAACAGAAACATACATACAAGCAAAAGGAAGAACATACATAATAATAAACTAAACAATCGCATTCATATTATTATTCAATGATAAACCGAAAGCAAATAATGAATGAGTGAAATATTAAATCAGTGATGTGTCTGACATTGTTATTAATTGGGTGGAGCTGTGTGCATGTCTGGCCGGACGTAGTGTACGTCTAGCCAGAGATACTGTGTCGAAATCAGAATCTCAGATTTTCAGAAATATTAAAAAGGTGCCCTTAGGTCGTACCATTTTCCGTGTAACTTGGCTCTGAAGATCATTTCGAATGATAGGTCTCTGCTACCAAAAGGTAAGAAACTCTAAGAAAAGGTAGGTGTTTTTACTGTTTAGGATTTTTTAGGATTTCTCTAGGTTGATATCTCTAAAACCAACCTCTCAATCCCCCCTAAGAAGGTGGAACCTCCTTTTATATAGAAAATGAGAGGGGCTGAGAATTGAAGGGGGAAAGAATCCATTTATCTTCTCTAATAATTGTAAATTTGCTATGTTAGTTACAGCTCGAGACATATCCGACCGGATATATATTTTGAGCTATATATCCGGGCGGACATAGTCATGCCCATGATTCCTGCAACTGAAGATGTGCATAATTATTTCCAACTCAATACATGTCCGACCGTATATTAGATTTGAATTATATGTCTGGCTGGACGTAATCAGGTTCCTTAACTTCAGTTACTGACAATCTGCTCGTTCACTGACAGCTATGTTATATCTGGCCGAATGTTGGATTTTCATATCATGTCCGGATTAGAGAGAAGGTAGGCCGGACATAAGTGATTTGGTTGGCTTTTTTGGCGATATTCTTTGGAGGGCTTTTCCTTCATGGTACTCATCCTTGTAATTTCCCCGTAAGAGACTCATTATCAGGCTAGGCATTAAAGTACAGTTTCTACAGTTGCCCCCCGAGCCCCTATAGATGGGGGCGTTGCCTCCTCGACCCATTGCGACCTGTCTAGGCTAATCAATCCCCTATGCGTTGGTGTAAGACAATAACCGAATCAAAATAAATTTATGATATTCATATTTCTTAACATCTTACATTGATAAATTAATTATCATATGTTGAATATATGTCCGAATTCAACAATATAAATTTAAACTTGTTTAAAATTTTAGTAATTTTTTACATGATCCAATTTTGGGTTTAAAAGTCATAATATCCTTACTAATAAAGCTTTATAAGATTAATAGAAAATTTCACCAAAGTTATATTTTTTTTTTCAATTTTAAAACTTGTTGAGCTTAAACTGATGTGATTCTTGATCTTTTACTCCATATTATTGTTTTTTCACATAAATAACTTTAATGAGTGCTTTTATTATTTTATCATTGACATATGGTATGTTTCATAAAAATTAGGGTTATTTACGTTTTACTACTAAAGTTATGATAAAATAACAATTGAGTACTATAAATATTAACATATTACATTTTACTACTAAACTTATATAAAATTTAACATTTTACTACTTTCCATCCAAATCGTTAGTTGACCGTCAGTTGACCATTACATCATGTTGACATCGTAAGGATAAAATAGTCTTAACCCGCAAATTATTATAAATGATATATATTCTAAAAAACAATTAAGGGTAATTTTGTCATTACGAAATGAAGAACAAAAATAAAAACTAAAAAAGATATTGACAATACGATTACTCACTGTCGTTATTGTTCCCCTCCACTGCCAATAATATAATTGAACAAATAATTAATGATTCTTTAGTACATCTCTTTTATTGTTATACTTTAAAGTATTTTTAATATTATGAGAATGTTAATTATTAAATTATTTTGGTAAATTAAATTCTTTATTTTGTTGGGTTTTATGGACAGTTTAGAGATTAAAGTATTTTTATAAATGTTATTGTAGATTGCATCTCTTTTATTGTTATATATAAGATTTAGATATGTTTTTAAAGGGTATAATTGTAATTTTAACTTTTATTTTATTTTGAGGAAAAACAGTCTTTTTAAAGGTCAACTGACGGTTAACTAACAGTTTAGATGGAAAAGTAGTAAAATGTTAAATTTTATATAAGTTTAGTAGTAAAGTGTAATATGTTAACATTCATAGTACCCAATTGTTATTTTATCATAACTTTAATAGTAAAATGTAAATAACCCTAAAAATTAATACTAATCCTGGGACCATTTGGGTCTACTCCTTCTGTCTTAGAAGGCATCTAAATTTCACTTTCAAGAAACACAAAATACATAGATTTTCGTGCCTAGGGTTTTTCCCTCAACATAAATAATTCGTAAATATTATAACATAATTTTAATGACTAAACGATAATTTCACCTTTTAATTTAATGTAAACCCGAATTTAGCAAATGACTACAAATGGAGGCATTAAAGTAAATTCATTAAGCATGCATTGGCCTTAATTAAACCAAGCCCAAATTGTTCCAAATTTTCGGCCCACGAAGGATATTTTTCTAGAAATTTCCAACATTTTCTAGTTTATTTTATTTAAATACAAATAAAACAAAGAAAATAATTCCCAGAAGTTTCTAAAAATTTCCATCATTTTCGTTATTTTTCTTTACTTAATCAAAACAAAACACAAGCCTTTTTTTTTTTCTTCACTTAGGACGAAAATGGTGGAAAATAAATTCCACTTCTTGAAGTAAGAATTTTGAGGAATAAGAAGAAGAAGAAAATGAGAAACTCTACACTTGGAAGGTTTCTTGAAATACTAGGTAAGAATTCCTTAAAAATCATTTGAATTTTAAAGTTTTCTTTAAGTTAAAGATGTGTATTTTTGTGGTGGATTAATAGTAGAATGATGGTAAATGGTTGAGGAGTGTTGAATTTGATGTTAGAAGCTATAGGAATTAAAAATCACCACAAACCCGAAGTGAAGATAATTCTGGACATGATTTGGTATTTTGTACATAAATTGAATTCTAGACCACCGATTAATGAACCGTAAAATTCTATGGAAACTAGACACGATAAGGAACAACATAGTCCAAAGATTTTTCTAATGAAGCATGAATTTCCAGTAAAATTTAAAAATTACTGTCATGTTCATAGGGCTTCATCTGGATAATTTGTGATTAGGGTTATTCTTTATTTGTGAATTTCACTTCAAGGACCTTATTTATTAACTATACCATGTCCCTATTTATATATGTTGATGACGTTTAGTGTTGGTTGTACTTAATTAGCAATTGAAACATAAATAGTAACCCTAAGCCGAAACTTCTCTTTTTCTGAGCTGTAGGATATGGTTTTTAAATTGAGTTGTAGACCTCCGTTTGATGAAATGTAAAATTCTACATAAAATAGACATAATCAGGTATAACATATTCAAAATTCAAAATTTTTATGTTTAGATGAGTTCGCAATGAATTTTACAATCTCACTGCCTTGCTAAGATACCTGAAAGTATAGGATAAGTAGAATTATGGTGAGCAGTTTTGCTCACCAGATTTGAGGGGTAAGTGCAATAAACTCTTACATAGGAGTTAATGTATATTATAACTCTATTTAATGAATTAGAATAAGAAAGCATTGAATGAGTCTTGGTAGCCCTAAACAAAGCGTAATGGAACTCATTTATGTACCAAACCCGAATGTGTACTATAACAAGGTAGTATGCAATCAAATGATTATAACTTGAGCTTTAAGAAAAGAAATCGAGATATGTAAAAAAAATTCACTTAAATTAGAGACATTAAGGTATAAAATATTAAAGATCAGGACATTTCATGATATGATGAATTCTTAGTAAATTGTGCAAATAGACTATTATATTTTGGATGTTTAATGGGAACATGTTATGTGACTATTAATTTGGGACGTAATATTACATTTAAGGGGGCATAGTAATCACTTGTATTACTTCTTTAATAACATATTAATGTATGGAATTGTTAATTGAGACTTGGGATGTAGGAACCACTTTCCTAGTACAGCGGAAACACATTAGGCACCCAGGATTGGATTTGAAAAATTTTCTACCATTCCTTCTTATGGCTGAATGTTACCAACTCTTCCACTGAAATTTTGCTTCTGTTTTGAACAAAATTTCAGCATCGTAACAGCCCCCGAATAGTGGTGTAAATCTGGATTGTTTCTGACCCGAAATGCATCTAGCTCACTGCCCAAATCAGCCCCTATTTGCGTGAACAACCACTGTATTTCAGGTCTAATTTTTCAGTCAAAAACAGCCCCGATACAGTCTCAAAACACCCTTAAATTTTCCCTAATATTTCTGGATCAAAAACAATTCGAACCAAGCTCCGTTAGACAAATTATTGTGCGACAGTGAGCAGAAAGTTGCTCACTGTCGTGTGATGTATTGAGAAAGAGAGGATGATGTATTTTGTTCGACACCAAATAGCCTTCCAAGCTATATCTCGTTATCAACAGAAAATAGAGTGAGCTATACTGACAAACAAATCTCTAAACGCTTTAGAGATAAAGTCAGACAAGTTTTGCTTTTGGTTTTTCCTTTTGTTCTTACTTTTTCTTTTCTCAACTCTTGAGAGAATTTTCTAAGAACAAGAAGATGGTAGGTAGGGTTAGAATGGATTAGGTTAGGCAAAAAGAAAATCTCATTTTCTTTATATACCTAGGGTTTTATTTCCAAAATAAAACAAAATTTTTCCTCTCCATATTTGTGAAAGAATCGGCTAGCCCTATAGATTTTTCAAAATTTGGTAACATAAAATTTACTTTCCATAATGGCATTAGATGTTACAAAATTGAAAATGCTATCACCTTATAAAAGGTATAACTACCAAAACCAATCAAAGGTTTCCAAAAACCTATTTTTGGAAATTCAAAATAAATCTTTATTAAATTATAATATATATATATATATATATAATTTAATAACTTATAATAAATAATTATCATATAATCATTTATTGTAAATACCATATATTAAAATTAATATATAGTTTCAAGTGTGACAAAAATAATATTATTAATCATATTAATAATATATATGTATATATATATATTAGTATATAATTGGACTATCTAATTATATTAAATCTGCTACAGTAAATCGAGTTAGCACGAGGACCAAATGGCCATACGGTTCCGAGCTCTAATAATCTAGGAATATTAATTAAACTCTTAATTAAGTATTCCGAATTATTAACTTCGGGTTATTCCACTAAAAACCTGAAGCTGCACTCTCATTATCGCAGATAGATAATATAAGTCGAACCACGTCAGTGTCCATCGATATAGTCATTACATACTGATTGGCCCTTCACGAGTATCTCATAATTAGAGTCGGGTCATAATGTCCGTTATAACCCTCTAATTACTTTTATCTTAAGTACCATTGATTCTCTAATGAACGATTTATTCATAACTATTATGAATGTTAATCTTTATATTCGTAATATAAAGACTTGAGCGCTCTAATCGTTCAAGTACCGAATCAACCCTTAAGGATGATACTCCTCTACTTGTCGCAAGAATGAGTGAACTCCCTATCTATTTAAAACGTCATCAGCTACACACCAAATCATGTCCCCAAAGTATGTAGCTATTGGTCTGGATTGCTACACCAACCTTACATTTATAAATCAAAGGACATAGTCTGCCATGCAGAAGTTCGTAGTACACCGAGGATTCAGATCAGTTCATATAATACCATCTAGTAGATTGAAATGAATTTCTTTACCAAACAGATATGATAAGAAATTCATTTCTATCTCGGGCCAGTTTTATATGATCACATCATATAAGGTTCATCCATTCTCATGTCACCACATGTACGATCCCGGATCACGGTCGCCATACAACTATAGATGGACCGCAACTATAGATAAACCGCAAACAAAGTACCCTCTTATTTGCTCTCTATGGACTATTTTAGATTACTAACTTCATACTTAAATCCTCTTGTGTATGACACTCATATACTAAGTCTGAAGGCACATGGGTAATCTAGGGTAAAGAAGTTAATTTACAATATGCGATATTAAACAAACACTTTTATAAATGAATAATGCATCTTTTTATTTCATAAAATATAATTCTGTTTACATTACATGAAGCTCTAGGGCATATATCCCAACATGGGACCATTAATGGTGTGTTTACGTACTCGTAATAAGATTGAGATGGAATCAGAATTGGCTGGAATAGGAATGGTAATTGAAATCAGAATAAGTTTTACTTAACTGTAGGAATTGTAATCGAAATGAAATAGTATTATCGTTGATGTGTTTACTTTATCTAGTAAACAGAATGAATTGTTAGTAAGTTACAAAAATGTCCTTAATTATAATTACATATTAATTATTAATTATTAATGTATTAAATTACTAAATATTAATTCATTCTTGATTAAATTATTAAATTATTAAAATATTAAATATTATTATTATTAATTATTGATTAATTTTATTTAATATTTATATAAAATAAGTATTAATTAATTATTTTTTATTAAATTTTTAACTAATTATTAATGTATTAAATTACTAAATATTAATTATTCTTTTATTAAATTATTATTTTATTAAAATATTAAATATGATTTTATTATTAAATAATGATTAATTTTATTTATTATTTTATTAATTAAGTATTAATTAATGATTAATTTATTAATATATTAAATTACTAATATTAATTTATTCTTTAAATAAATTATTTTTTATTAAAATATTAAATATTATTTTATTAATTATTTATAAATTAATATTAATTAATTATTAATTTAATAATTAATTATTTTGGGGGCAATCTTGTAATTTCTTATCAATAATGGGAATGAGAATCTCATTCCCATGAGAGGTGGTGGGAATGAGATTCTTCATTCTTCATTCTTCATTCCCTATTTATTATTAATTATTAATACATTTTATTTTTTATTTATAAATTAAAATTAATTAATTATTAATTTAGTAATTAATTACTTTATGAGTAATCCTGTAATTTCTCATCAATAATGGGAATGAGAATCTCATTCCCATGAGGGTGGTGAGAATGAGATTCTCATTCTTCATTCTCTATTTAAGTGAGACCTACATTCTCATTATCAATAAGTAAACACTTCTTTCGTTCTCATTCCTCCATTCCCATTTCACAATCCATTAAGTAAACACACCATAAATATTTTGGGGACATTAAGAAGTAGCTAAACTCGAAACTGTCACAACATTTAGCAGAATGTAATAATCAGCTTATAACTTGTGTTTTATAAATCGAAATCAGAAACCATAAGAAGTCAGAGTAGCACATAAAGGATCAATCTACCAAAATTCCAGCTTCAGATATGATCAGAATTAATTATAGTTGATTTGTAAAGTTGGCCTTGTGCAGTGTGATGATATCTAGATTAGGAAGAAATCTAATTTACGATATCTGAACTTACGTAATTCCAAATCGACTCTGTAAAATTTACAGGGATCCTAGATAATTGGATTTTTCTAGTGAGGGTGATTGTTCATACATATTCTTTTTTATCATTTGTGGAATAAGTATATAATGTCGTTTTTCCTCAAAAAATATCTGTTTATAGATCGTTGTCTGAAACAACCATAGATACTCTGCCGATTAGAATTGAATTAGCGCCAAATCTGTAAGTGGATGCGTATCTATTTTGAACCACATTTAGATTTAATCTCAGAATTATTTGATGAGATTTACTTGAGTTATTATTGCTTGAGGAACTATGAGATATTCGTTAAAAGCTTTGATGTTTTGGTTATGTTTAGCACATGTTAATATTTTTTTGAGTTTTATAATTCTATTTATGAAGTTTTTGAATATTATGATCTTTATTTATTATGTTTTTTAGTAATGTAAAGACTTATTAGTTTAAGAATGAGATTGATTTTATGTTTTGAAATTTCAATTTTGAGAAAGGGAATTTCAATTTTGTGTTTAATACTTTAGTAAGATTTATCTTTTATTGGATTTTAAGATATGCAAGAGTACGCGGGGGTGACAGTCAAATTCTGGCCGCTATATATATGATTACTGTTATGTGTTTAAGATGGTTTTGATGAGTATGTTTTACATATTTTTATACATGGAATTGGCGGTATTCATGAAATTTACGGAACTGGATGACCATGTGTGGATGTGTAGATACAGATTCGAGACCAATATGACGGCGATACATAACGCCCTTGGATCCTCAGTTATAGTATTTTGGGGGATGACGATATGTAACACCTCAAGATATCAAAACTTTATAGAGATTTGTCTAGGGGGACTGTGATACGTAACGCTCCTAGATACTAGACTTTTCAGAGATGTGTTTAGGGGGCGGCGATATCTAACACCCATAAACACCATATTTTTACAGAGATGCATGTTTTATGATGATTTGGTTTTGTAAAATATTTTGGAGATAATAGATTTTGAAATTAGATTTTATTACATCATATTTTGTTATAGCAGATTTTATTACAATAGGTTTTATTATAGCATATTTTACTACATCAAATTTTATTACAACAGAGTTTATTACAACATAGTTTGAATTCGATTTTATTTATAATAAACTTTGATTTTTCTGACATTCATGATTTATTGTTTTATAGTGTCCACTCACTGAGTATTCCAAAATACTCAACCCCCCAACCACACCAGAATTATTTTACAGGATTTCCAAAGGACGAGCTCATGGAATCGGATAAAGTTTTGCAGTCATTAGGGTGTCATTGGTTCGTTGAGATGAGTAACTTGAAAATTGTATAGTCATAGTTATGTTTTGGGAAATTATGTATAAAGTTGTCTGTAATTAGATTAGTCGTAACAAGATAGTGCATATGAATTATTCAGATTCACACACACATATATATAATATATATTTGGGCACATCACTCTTATGTGTTTTATGCATAGACCACATGTTATAATATGTAATGAGTTCAGTAGATGTATATAGACAGTCAGACAGAGGTTGAAGATGATGATGGAATCTGTCATCTGCCAGTAACATTTCTAGATCTGGGATTTACACAAAAGCACAAATATTAATTGCTAAAATCCTAAACAAAAGCCAATACCCTGAGGCCCATTCATTGACTAGCATAAATTGAAGCACAACCTATCACAACGTGTTTCAAGATAAGATCTTAAAGAAAATAAGTTCTTTTAATTTGTTTGTTGAGCCAATGGAGTTTTAAGATATGAAACTTTCTATCTCCACATATAGATAGGCATGTTAGATTGTAAATCATGTGATTTTAAAGAGATCCTAAACCTGGGAAAAGCCAAAAAATTTCAAATTCTGATATTTATGCTTGTTTTTCCAATATAAATACAATAGGTATTTCATATAAACACACATACATCGGTAAGCAATTGACAATGAGATTGGGAATAAATAGGTTATTTTCATATTTTCATATAAATACTATAGGATTGTTGCATAGTAAGATTTAAAATAAGTTATTTAAATAATGAAGAGTAAAGCTTATTTTCATATTTTCATTTACACAAGTATCATATAAATACTTTACGACATTTTCTATGGATTTTTACGATATTTACGACTAGTGTCTTAAATACCTGTAGGAATGAAGCATGAATTCCTACTATGCCTATGACGTTGATGACCACGATACTATTGAGCTCGCAACTCATAGAGAGTACAATTAGCCCATCGGGGACTAATAGAAGAATTAAGAAGTCGCAACCCAATATAGGACACTAGAAATGATTTAAGACCGCACTACACCCCTCGTAAGGTCGAATTTAAACCAGTTTATGCCCAACTATATCAACATTAATGCATAACACTTTTCATACTAAATACTCAATTTTAGTATACATTACAACTCTGACAGTGAATACTTATTATGCATTACATATACAAATTTTACTATATGACACATGACATTCTCTGACTGAACTGAATTCTATCTTGACTTGATCTGGAAGACTGAACACCCTAGTGATCAGTATTCGTCCTCTCAAACTTATCCTCCAAGTAAACCTGCAAAACAAAGAAACTGGGAGTGGGGACGATTAGATCGTTTGAATGATCTAAGTGAGTGGACAATTATAAAAAAATATATATACTAAAATACTCTTTGTAAATCCATGGTCCTAAAAAAAAAACTAATCTCAAATCATCTTTTCTGAAATCACTCCCATTATCTGAAAACAGCTTCCTTTCTGGAAACTTTTCTAATAACTACTTCTAGTTTGTAACTTTATGAAATCCTTGTAAAACAGTTCCTTCTGAAAATTCTTTCTTAAAACTTTCTTTTCTGTAAATCTGTCTCTACAAATCTGATTCTGAAAATCTATTTCTGAAAAATAGTTTTTGAATGTCTGCTGAAAACCTAACGCATGGGGGCGTTACGTATCGTTGTCCCCTCATACGTCCAACAAGAGCTAGGAGTGCAAATCCATGACTTTGTGCAAATCCATGACTTTGGGGCGTTACGTATCACCGTCCCCCAAGCCACTGAACTAGAACCGGGGGTGCATATCTATGCTACCCTCCAAGCTCTGAATCTAGGATCTAGGGGCATCTGTCATCCCTAGTCCTGAACTGCGTGTGCACACGATGTCTGAGTCCGTCAATTCCATATCTGAGTCAAGTTACATACTGAGGT
>SKCR01055151.1:0-45407 GCA_019454045.1 Zanthoxylum bungeanum | reverse complement strand
GGATTCCACAGGGTTTTTGTGCAGCGGAAGTCGGAAGAACTATGGTAATGCTTCTTTGGGAAAAATAAATTATATCTTTGAATGAAAATGCATCAATGACTTGAACTGAGATGTTTGCAATCCATGTTTTCAGGTATGAGATGCAGGATTTGCATGTTTCAGAAACTCTTCCACAAATGGTCGCACTCTCTGAGGCTTATATGCAGATTTATGAGCAGCAGCAATAGTGTAGGAGAGAAATATCTTAACTGTTTCATTTGCTTGTAAGGTGAGTTCAATTTTTCTAAGTTGAGTACGAGACAGAGAAAAAGTAATCATCCTTTGAGGCAGCACATATCCCTTTGTGGAGGCAGTTTCTTCAGTTTTAAGTTTATAAATTAACCCTTTCAGTTTCTTGCTGCTGCTGGTTGACTTTTTGAAGCACTATACGTTCCATTTAGAGCAAGACTTTTGACATGTAAAGCATTGAATTGCAGATTTTACATCTGGAATCAAACATAGTCTTTTATCTATTTTGTAATTGCTTACCGCATGCCAATGCCATGTTGCTTCACATTTAGTAAACTCCTTTTATCTCTGTTTATTTTGAATGTGAGATTGTTCTTTGTTTTTGTGATAGAGTGTAATAGAAACAATACATAAGCTCAAAATAAAATATTAAAATGAACGGAGAGATTGACAACTTCACCAAAGTTCATATCCCCCAGCCATTGTTGTGATTGGGAGCAAATGAACTTACATTATTAATATAACATGTGAGATTTAGAATCCTAATATTCCATCATGTCATGTTTCACCATATTCAGCATAATGCGTATGAATTCATATCAATTGTTATAGATTTATGAGTAAAATTTATCTTTAAAAACCGATTTCTGAGAAAAGGGAACTCATAAATTTAAATTATCATTTATATTATTCTATTTAAGTTATATAGGATTTAGGATCCTAACATAAAATAACCCTAAATCATCTCTCTTTTCCACTTCCTCTCAGAGTCTCCTCAATACATCTTCATCGCTAGGCTCGCCAGCTTCAAGCGCTAGGTCTTCGCCTTCTGTAAAGGCCCATTATCCTCCTCTCACCCACCATCTACCAAGTTTCACAGCCACGGCTTGCTTGCCAATCAAAATCCAACAAAATAAAGAAACCCTATTCCTAAAACCCTAAAAAATTAATTGTACATGATTTACATCAACTATTTTCACCCAAGTTCATTTTGTTTATGTACACTTTCCACGTGTTTTTGGTTTAGAACTAATCCCTAGCCATAGTTGCAACTTTGGTTCGAGCCATGCTCAATCTTTAAACAACAGTTGACTACAGTTTAACGAACCTTATCTTTCAACTTAATTACAAGAGTTTTGGGGAAGGAGATCGAACCTTATGGTTTCAAGCATTCTCCGGCCAACCGTCCACGTGTAATTGGTTGAAAGTGGGGCCCCATTACCTGCCGTATTCAGTACCGTTGTGTCGGCAAAATCATGCATGAGCTTATTTTCTACTAGGGGCACACGCGACCAACGTTTAAGATTACTTGGTTCTTTCTTTTCCATGGCACTCGCAACCAAGCTTGCACATTGCAAACAGCTAACATCATTTCAGAATATCAGTAAATGGTAAGAATCCAACGACCAACACTGTCATGTTTTACATTTCGACAAAAAATCAGAAATACTGTCTTTTCTAGTTCTTCCTAACTGAAAATTTCCACACTGATCCATAGTGTTTCAGATATCTTCAAAATTTTGTCACGGGCAGATCAATACTAGGAAGGCAAATGACAAGTAGCACTTTCGCTCACCATGGTAACACATTAACAAAATGGAGAGCCATCACTGGTAGTTCTCTTAAGTTGGGAATAAGGGTTGACCCACCAGATAAACATTCCGAAATTGTCCCTAACAATTGGTTTCAATGGTGCTAGAAGAACTAAAGCTTGAGAATAAGGCCGATTGGAGAATGATCACTACCAGTAACATCGGGAAGAATGTAAGAATCATGGACCTTGTCAGCTAGGGATTCCGAGACTAGGAAGTAATCAAGCCGCCACCCTGTTTCAGAACCCAATAAAATAAAAAATGGAATGAAGAGTATAATAAGTATTCAAATTTTGACAGATATTTAAATAAGAGCAATTTGAGGCACGGGAATTATCCTAAAATCAACAAGTCACATAATATTGTATCTTAAGTAGTTTATGGTACAGCAAACAAAAAGGGAAAAAGAAAAAGTACTTTCTGAATACAGATTAAAATAATCAGTGTAGAACTCTGTGTACCTCTATTGGTTTTGCGGCCGCCATGCCTATAACCCCAATAAGTATAGCCTACAACACCTGGATGTCGTGCTCTGAAGGTATCTATAAATCCCTTGGATAAGAAGTTTGCGCCAAATGATTGTCTTTCTTCGATTGTGAAACCAGCACTTCTTTTATTTCCCTACAAAGCGATGCACTTATTAACAAACAAATCTCAGCACTTCAAACCAGAATTGAGGTTCTTAAATTTGCAGTACAGAGGCTGCAGTAAGGCAACAATTTTGTTGTTTTAAGCCTTAGCTCCAAGAAGAAGAAGGATAAGATCAGTGACAGCATCAAAATTTTATATCACTTACGGCAGGGTTATAAATGTCTATCTCTTGATGAGCACAATTTAGATCACCTGCCAAAATGACAGGTTTCTTCTTCTCCAGCTCCTGAATCATGCATATGAAGCATTAAGTTATATCATGGCACTTCAAATAACAAACTATTTCGTGGGGAAAAAATATAAGCTCAATATATATTACATCCACCAATATATATAAAAGAAAAAAGAAACAAGAGAAGTTGCACATCGTTGAATGGTTGTGCATTGCCTAAAAGTTGTGATATTTCTAGAAATGGCGTATTGAAACTAGCCAAGTATTTGCAACCAGTTTACACCTAAATGAATCATTAAGGCTTATGTTTCTAGAAAAAGAAAAATAAAGTGCGAAAAAAACACATACAAGCACAGAGATGACTCTCTAACATGTACTGGACACTTGTTAGAAGCCATGGCATCTAGTAACTTAATATATTGCAGTAAAGAGAAGGCAAAAAAAAATTGCTTACTTTCACATAGCTGCTAAGGGATGAATCCCATTGTGTGATTCTGTACGACTAGAATTGAAAGCAAAGACATCAGTCCAGGAAAAAATATCTTCAAAGAATAAAATAGATTAGCAACATAATACAGGATGCTTGAGCTCATCACCAGTCTTCTCAAGCCATCTCCAGAGTTTGGAACGTAGCAGCTTAATAGGAAAAACGAATCAAACTCTGCTGTCACAACCCGTCCCTCATTGTCATGATCTGCTATGCCTAGGCCATATGTTACTGAGAGTGGATTTATCTGTCGAACAAGTGCTAAACTTTAGAAAGCAAACTACCAATGAGCAAAATCATAACCAAAGTGAAAGGTTGCAACGTAAAAACAATCAGTAAATGGTTGAATGCTTGATAATAGGAATACTGCTAAATGCTAACAACTGGGAAAGTGCATAAAAGATAACCCTTTAATCAGCATTTGATGGAGAAAAAATATTTTGTTCGAGAAACAACCTCCCTGCTGCTACAGCAGAGATCAAGACTGCCACAAAGTTTCACACATAAAGTGAGAGAAAACTAGATTATCTAAAGACTAAAACAGGGTGCCTAATTGTGAAATTTGATTGAAGTAATAAGCATACCCGTGAGATAATTGCTGTACCAGAATAACCAAGTTTAGAAATGCTACATGTCCAGAAGCTGTTCTCATATCCATCTATGAGACACTGTTTGATTGATTCAACATCTTTCTCCTGTTTCCAACATTGAGATGCATTTGATACAAAAAAAGAAATTATATACAAGCCAATTAACAACATGCTTACAATATTTTCACTGGTTCCTTTCTGTCTTTTTTTTTTTATTATTATTATTTATTTTTTGTGGGTGGGGGTTGAAGAAAGAGAGTGGCAGGGTTTGAGGATGTAAAGAAGAAGAAGAATGTAAATATTTGCTGGAGCTTTAAACTTGTTATCCAAATTTAGATTAAATGGATGTCAAGAAGTACTGGCATACTTACCTGCAGTTTGGTTTCTTGCAAACATAATACATCAAAATTTTCCCTTTGGGCCAGCTGCAGTGCAGAGAATCCCTCTAACTTCAATAATGCTCTTAGCCCATTGACATTCCAAGACAGAATCTTCATAGATTTTGTACCCTCCGCCAGAGGTGGAGGCCTCAAAGTTCTGGGGTTATAAGGAATCCATCCCTTTTGAGGCTTCTTATGGGCAAGAATTGTCCATGGTTCGCTTTGATCTGTTGGGAGAGTAACTATATAAGTAGCAACTGCACTATTAATATCAATACATAACAATATTTCCTTTTGTACAAGAATGGCCCCAGCCTAGAAGCATTAACCATATATGCTCCTGATAAAACCGAATGAACTCAGATTAACAACTTAAAGACGTGTAAAATAGAGAGTGAGTGTATTTTTAATCAGCAAAAGATGCTACATGATTATTAATATACCAAAAAATAATGAAGCGATGAAAAGTGAAAAATGTTACATATATTCTACTGTACCTGAAATCTTTTCAGTTTTGACATGTATCTTTTGTTTTGATGTAATTGTTTTAGCATCAACTTCAACAGTTTCATCACCAACTGGTGATTGTTTAACATTTCTCTTCCTCTTTTGAAACGCAGAAACTTCTGGAACAGAGTAAACTTCTTGAACATGTTCCTCATGAGAAAACGTCTTAGCCTTCCTTTCCACTGATATACTTTTTGCATTGGCCTTCCTTTTTACCGATATACTTTCTGCAGAAATGGAGGATGCATGTTCCATTTCCACATGAGAACTTTCACCTGCACATAGATGGAACTTCCAACCTTTAAAAATAAGCAACATAGCACTGAACCAAAACTGACCGAGTAAAAGAGGATGAGAACAGAAGAAAGGTAAAATTAATTAAGAGTAACGAAAAATAATTCTTCTGCTCCAATCTTATGAAATGACATGAAGGTATGTAAAATATTGCAAGAGAATACTGAACTTTGAATCTTTAGTAAAATAGTCACCTTCCATCTTCTCCACATAAACCTTCAAAGCAGATACTAGATCAAGTTTACCACCTTTGGCAGGGACCCCAAGACTCCTGGTGATAAAGAATGAAAAAACATACTAATAAACATTACAAATACAGGTGAAAAGTAATATTATACCAATCAAAACCATCTACTCAATTGATTTCATTATCCAAAGAAACATTTGGTATAAAAACATTCCAAGGCCTGGCAATTTGAAGAACTGTTATTGACAAAGCTAGAAATACAAGGAAACCAGTAACTCAGCCATTTGAAGTTAGCTGCATGTATACTAGTTTTCCATTTGAAGTTAGCTGCATGTATACTAGTTTGCCATAAAGCTTCCAGAACAGAGCAGTCTTTCACTCTTAGGCAACCCAAACGGAACCTAAAGCATGTGGTTTTTTTTTTTTTTTTTTAATGTAATATATCTGTGACTAGAGGAAGAAACATCAAACAACAATCATGTGTTTCTGAATGTTAAGCTCTAAAACTATCGCTTACCGCAATATAGTTCTGAGTTCCTGAACAGTCATGACCTCAATTCTCCGGGGATCATCCTTTATACTCTGAATTTTAAAGTCATTACTCTCGACACCGATTTCCTACACAACAATTTACAGTTAAAGGAAACAAAAAGTATTATCACTTATTACTTAGACTAGAAAGCATGCAACAATTACAAAGGCAAGTAAAACCATGAAGTAAACTTGACGACAACCTTCACAGAACTTGGGCTTCTAACCGCTGATCCTTTCAATTTCATATCTTTCTTTTGCTTAATTACTCCATTTGTCTCTCTAGCTTCCTGTACACCAATCAATATCAACAGTGAATCTTATACATACCCAGAAAACAAAACAAAAAAACAAAAAAAAAAAAAAAAAACAAGTAAAACAATCAACAACAAAAATCAAAGCCATAGCACACCTTTGTGCTTGTACCCATTAATCCTTTCTGTTTTTTATCTTCCATGAACGACGCCGGATTGGAGTTCATTGCTCTCAAAGAAACAAAGGTTCCAATTCTACGATTTCTTGGAGTAAATGCAAAGCTAAATAAGAAAAAAAAATTAAAACAGACAAATAATTTCTATAATTTTTTTTTTGTTTAAAAAAAAAGAATAATTGAAGCTGTAATGAACACAGATACCACTGTAACAGTCGTTGAAGAGGCACAATATATTCTGAATTGTTTAAAGCTAATTATCATTTAATCCAAAAAGAAAATACAGTTTATTTCTAAAAAGCAAAGATAAGTAGCCACCCACCCGGTAGGAGTTGTGAAAGCTTTGAATCCTAATTGCAATACTTGATTCATCCTATCAAATCAACAGGTTAAGGAAGAGGAAATGCACCAAAATTTGAATTAAGGCCCACTAAAGGCTGCAATAAAGACCAAATTTATAGTGCTATTGGCACCCTCAAAAATCCGGACCTCAATCAAGAAAATTGTAGCTGATTTTATGTCGCACGTAAAGGCATGTATTGTTCAAGTAATACAGTGAATAAATAATCGTATGTCGAACCCACAGAAACTTATTATCCACTTTACTAATTATTAAAAACTACTTATGTATGATTATCTAAACGAAATTTTATAGAGATTTTAATGAAAGTTAAATTGAAAATAAGAAGAGAAAATGAGAGACTAATATTCAGGTTCAGGGTTGTGAATTCACCTCCGAAAGAAGAATTGTTATTATTATACTTGTGTAATAAATTAACTTATAACTTAAAACACAAAAATATTCACAAGACTCTTTCGATGGTCATGTGCAAATATTCCAAATAAACTAATTAACTATATTTATATGTTAACTAATTTAAACCAAATTCATTGAGATGAAGCTCAATTGTGATTACACACGCCCTACAGTTATATTTCTATTCTACAATGAAATCCCTCAGTTGAGATAATGTGTTATTAAACCTAAAGATAAACCTAAAATTCTTTTTTTAATTCAAATAAGTTTATCACATCAATCTTATTGGTGATAAGGTAATAAGAAGCATTAAGCATAAAGTTTAATAAACAAGCCAATAAATCACATAAGATATAAGAAAAATCAATAATATAAAATTAACAAATTGGGTATCATCACAACCCTAGATTAAGATTTTAGTTACAACACATGATAGAGAAATCTAAAGGAATAATCAAAATTAAACAAGATATCATGAAAGAAAAGATAAGAAGGAACTCTATTGAAATCGGTAGTCTTTTGCTTTCTTGATGCAGAGTCTATGTTTTGTGCTTGCTTGATGTGCTTCGTTTTCTCTCCAAAAATCTCTTTGAGCCTCGAAAAGTGTAACACCCCAGAAATTCCGACGACTACTATGTTATAGGTGGCATAATACATAATATAAATTATGTTTAAGCGTGTATGTGCTTGTGAAATTACCTTGCGGACATTCGGTAAATCCTTTGTAGTTCCGATACGAAATTTATCTTCAGTACCACTCCGAACAACCCTTAGTATTTGGGCCATAACTTCTTCATACGATCTCCGATTTTTATAAACTTTATATGTCGAAAATCTAAGACCGAGACTACAACTTCCGCGTTGGATATTTTTCCAAACTCGAATCAGAAGCAGGTCAAAAATTATGATTTTCGTGGCTATTACAGTGGAATTCGAGAATGACCTAGATTTGGGTGATGTGGCACAATCTTGGCCACCCATTTCATTACATAAATCAAACACTTTGCCTATAAATAAAACACTATTCACTCATCCTTTCTCTTAGCCAAAAACGTGAAGAACAAAAGCAAGAAGTGGGGATCTTCTCATGCTAATTTCTCATTCTATCATCATTATTAAAGTCACTTTTGGTCCATTCAAGTTTCCTTTCAAGCATGGTAAACTTCTTTTCTCTTTTTATCTTCTCAATTTTCAGTTTTGGGCAAAGAAAATAGGGCCCCAAATTCGAACATTGCAAAATTAGGGTTTGAAATTGTTTAATTGATACTCAAAGTGATATTATCATGCATTTTAAGAAGTGTCTTGATGGTATTAACATGGGATGAAGTTTTTATGTGTATGAATGTGAAGGGAGATTATATGTTTAGATTTGATGATACTTGAACAAATGGTTTGTGTTTGGGTTGATGATATAAAATGGATTATGTCAAGTTGAGTGGAAGTTTAGATAGTGATATTGGAATTCTTGGGAATTGTCATCGAAGAATTTGATAAAGGGCCATGAAATCGAGTTAGCATCGCGATGCCAATGGGCTTGTGTCGCGACGCATAAGAAGAAGAGGCTCACTGCCCCTGGCCTGGTCTTGTGAGACGTTGCGATGCAAATTAAGCAGAGGCTCTGCTCGGGCCTGACCATGTGGGAGTCACGACGCGGAACACTCAGTGTCGCGACACGCTAGAAGCAGAGGCTTTCTACCTCAAGTATGAACTAGTGAGAGTCGTGACGCGCAACGTCAAACGTCGGGACGCGTGACCATTTTTCAAAATTAGTTTTAGCCCATTCTTATTTCATCCTAGGAAGTTATAGGGTACTATAATGGTTTCATATCAGCGTATTTAAAAGCAATACATCGTGTCTCAAACATAATGCGTCATCTAGTGATAAAAGTTACGAAGCATATTCCACCATTTATATTCTAACCAAGTTTATCGATTATAGATTGTCGGCAGGAACAACAATATTCATCAATAAAGCGAAGTAGTGCCAGCCAGATTCCAAATATGTGAGTGGATGATTTCTCTTCAAAGATTGTATTTACTTATATGTTTTTGAATTGAAACTTACTTTCAGCACATAGGGCGTTAGCTAAGTTTATTTATAGTTGCTTTATGAATAAGAATGTTTTGAGAAATATTTTAGAAAGTGGTGATCTTTAAAGCATGATTTTGATGATTTTTGGAGGCATAGGGGAAAAACCCATCTCAGATGTAACTTGCTACATATATTGGAATTGACGGTTACTGGAATTGACGGATTTTAAACATGTGCACATGTAGAGCATGACTATGGGACGGTAATATGTAACGCCCCTAGATCCTAGATTTCAAGGCTAGGGGGACAGTGAGACGTAACGCCCATAGACCATAGATTCAGGGTCGAGATGATAGCATTGATCAACACATCTGGCTCTGGTTCGGTGGCTTGGGGGACGGCGAGACGTAATGCCCTCATACGTCAGGTTTTTCAGAGACAAATTTTTTAAAGATGAGATTTTCAAATATATGATTTTCAGAAATGATAAGTTTTATGAAAGAGATCTAGAAAGAACTCAGTTTTCCAGAAAAATTCAGAGTTTTACAGACATAAAGAATTTCCAGAAAAATATTACAAAAAACGATTTGTTTCCAAATAAGAAAATAGTTTTTAGAAATGATAGTTTCATTGAAAGCATTTCAGTTTTAGAATAATGAATTCTAACAAAGTATTTCATTTTTCGTTTTTAAATTATCCACTCACTAGATCGTTCAAATGATCTAACCTCTCACTCCATGTTCTTCTGTTTTGCAGGTTACCGGAGGACGAGCTCAAGAGGATGGATATTGATGGCAGTCACTAGGGTGTTTGATTTCACCAGGTCAAGTCAGAGACACAGTTCAGCAAAATTCAGAGTAAAGTCATGTATCAGATATTTGTATAGTAAAGTTTGAGTAAATAAGTTAAAGTGTTCATGACAGAGTTATATAGTGTAATGTTTTTGAGTTCACAGTTATGAGTATTTGAGATGTATCTTATGTTGTTGAATTGGGAAATGGTCCTATGTATGAGTTTATATTAAGATGAGTTAATAATGTTGGTCATAGTCAGAGGCTCAGGGGATAGGTCGGCCTATTCTATGCCGGTAGCACCTCCGGGAGAGGGATGTTACAAAGATGGTATCAGAGCACGGTCTAGGGAGTCAGTGAGTGTATTGGGTAGAGTGTTGGGGTCTTGCATATGTAGTATGCTCGAGATACTAGTATGCGAGGCACTACCTCTCCAGTATCTGATACTCGAGTACGTCCTCAAGCCCTATAGACAGGTTAGTAAGAATTCCCAAGCTATCTGAATTTTCTTCCTAATAAAGTAACCATAATTTTTGTCCTAGTTGAAAATCTTTCTATAACCATCTTGGTTTATTACCAGAAGTTTAGAACAAGTTATGAAACTAGAAAGTATAGTACTACGAATATTCAATTGGGGGAGAGTAAAAAGAGAAAGAGAAAACTATCAGAAAAGTAAGGAATGAGGAATAGATGCTTAAGGCAGCCAGAGGCAATAAGAGGTGGAGATACAGAATGAGATAATAAAGAAAATACCAGAACTTATAGTAGTAAGGAGAATAGAATATGGTAAGCCCGAACAAGTATAAAAATGTCAAGTAGACCTATGTAAGATTCCTTCCATTTTCGTAAGATTCATTTCCTCCTCGAAAAAATTCTTTCAAGCGGATCCAATAGCCTTTGAATATCTCGTATAGATAACAAGTTCCCCGAATAACGAAGAATAATAATAAAGGAAAAAGAAGCAAGAAACTAGGATTTGTCGTGGAAGTTTCCAATAGACTTGATATACCAATAAAAAAGACATAGAGAATTTAGACATTCAAACCCAGGCCCGTAAGCAAATAAAATGAAGGTCGTAAGGAAAAATGATTAGTTGCTTTAGTCAAAAATCCGACATAGATACAGCCCTAAGCTACCTAGATTTCGAACCTCTCAGTGGTACCAGTTAAGGAAACTGTCCTGACAGAGTCTATTTCATACCTATCTTACATGAATAATAGACTCTATCAGGACTTAGAGTATCAGAACAAGGACAACGATATCCAACGAGATGCAAAAGCTTGTCTCAGGCTTTACTAGCATAGATAAAGATAACCGTATGAAAGCTCGGTACTTATAATACTATTTTCTGAGACAATGGTAGGATTTTAGGAAAGAGAGTATGGTAGGATTTTGAGAAAGCATAAACCTTAAGAAGGTTCTCAATAAGAGGTAGTATGACCAATAGTCGGAAATGAATCACGAATAAATTTGAATGAGGTAACTCAAATAGTTCCTAACAGTAGTACTATTAGTGTGGGAGCCCAATATCAGTTATGTAAATAAGGAAATTCTAAAATTATAAAGGTGCAGCATGAGAAACTGCGGCACGCATAGTTAGTGAGACTATCACAACCGGAAAGATTTCAGAACCAATCCCCATTTTCCCCATCCTCGTTAGACGATGATAGTAAAGATCGACCTCGATGTTCTTCCAATGATATTCCCATAAGCAAATGAATCCATGGTGTAGTATAGTAACCTATAAGGCATGGTAAGATTCAAAAGGTAATACCCCTCGGATAAGAAGACAAAGACATAGGTCATAAAAGTTTCAGATATAGAATAAAGTAGAAAAGAAGACGAAAAGGACTTTAAGCAAAAGGTCTGAAAGTGGAAATGTCGAGGTAAGACGATAATAGGAAAAAAAATACTAAATAAGCAATGATAGAAGTGTGTATCAGTATTGGAATGAAACCGAAGTTCTATTAAATATAGAATTGGGAGGAAGATAACGAGTATAGCCTATCATTATTCCTTCGCAGCGCACCGTTATAAATAATGATTCGGATAACTTAAAACAGACTCATTAAGGTATAACGTAAAAAAGGCCAATGAAGCTAAGTATACAGATATTGATAAGACTATGACAACACCTACTAGAATAAGACCATGGGAATGAGTGAAAGTGGGATATCATAGAGTGCAACCAGGCAAAGAGATCGAATCAGTGAAAAAGATGGTTAACTAGATTTTTACTGGCAACGAATTTAAAAGTACAAAGGAGTATGAACATTCACCAGAACTGAATCGTCACTGTCGATGTTAATAATAAGGATATACAGTTGCTTTCAAGCTTTAATTACCTATTCCGCACTATTATATATATAATTGACATAACAATGATTTATTCCGTTAAGTTTGGTAAACTAGAAGAACATCGTCAGAGAGATGTAAAGAATTAGTACTTTGGATTTAGGAAATATCAAAGCATATAAAGAGCTTAATCATTAACTATGAAGTTCTAAACCCCACAGATAGGCAGAGTTAAGGGAACTTGAAGGACGAAGCTGATAAACAGTAGAAACTTAGCGAGGATGAGATAGAGGGTTAAATAGTTAAGTGATGAAAATGAATGCTAGATAAGATCGAGTAAATGGCGCTAAGGAAATACCTAGTAAGATATATTTAATAAGGTCATTAAATAGACTATATTATAAAAGAGAAGGTGAAGAACCCAAGATATACTCAAAGTCAGGGAAAATGAAGGTTATTAGTTGTAATATAAAGTACAATAGTAGCACATTAAACATGAAGGGTAACCAAAGTTCCAAGTGGTATTTAAGAATTGATGTTGTCATGGCATGAGATATAAGAGGTTTAAAAAAAAATGGAACTAATATGTGTTGGACAGTAGGCCACGAATATTGTAACAATTTTAGAATTGATAGCTCACGCAGATAATCGAGTTAGCGAATGTTAAGCATAACAAGAGGTCTAGATATGGAGTTTCTTTGATGCATGGAAATAGTTATGGCATGACGGTAGTATAGAGTACTCAGTAGAAGTATCATGGAATGAGAACGAGGAATTACTTCTCAGTCAATAATTCAAGGGATTATTCACTAAAGCTCATGGACTTTGGTACAGTTCGTGCGAGCATGGTAATAGATGTTAAGATAAGACAAATAGTACATATGTTTGTTAGCCAAATGGTAAACGAACAGTTTGAAAGAGATCTTAGTAAGTAAGTCAAATTGAACAGGTAATACTATGGTTTAATGACAGTGTATGGAAGATCGTCGAGAAACAATACGATATAGTTGATGAAACAAAGTTGGCTAAGTATGTGGTCAGTTGAACGTTGGTGGCTTAGAAAATAGCATTTGAATCTTGTAACTTATGGTAAGATATTCAGCATCAAGAATTTCAAGCCTAGACAGATTCCAGAGTTCCAATCTTAAAGAAGATTCGAGGACGAATCCTATTTAAGGGGGATAAAATTTAACACCTCGAAAATTCCGACGACTGCTATGTTATAGGTGGTATAATACATAATATAAATCATGTTCAAGCATGTATGTGCTTGTGAAATTGCCTTGCGAACATTCGGTAAATCCTTTGTAGTTCCGATATGAAATTTATCTTCGGTACCATTCTGAACAGCCCTTAGTATTTGGGCAATAACGTATTCATACGATATCCAATTCTTATGAACTTTATATCGTCGGGAAGCTAAGACCGAGACCTACAACTTTTGTGTTGGACATTTTTTCCAAAATCGAATCAGAGGCAAATCAAAACTTATGATTTTCGTGGCTGCTACAATGGAATTTGAGAATGACCTAGATTTGGGTGATGTGGCACAATCTTGGCCACCCATTTCATTATAAAAAATAAAAAACTTTGCCTATAAATAGAACATTATTCACTCATCATTTCTCTTAGCCAAAAACGTGAAGAATAAAAGCAAGAAGTATGGATATTCTCATGCTAATTTCTCCTCCTATCATCATTGTTCAAGCCATTTTGGTCCAATCAAGTTTCATTTCAAGCATGGTAAGCGTCTTTTCTCTTTCTATCTTCTCAATTTTAAGTTTTGTGCAAAGGAAATAGGGCGCCAAATTCACACATTGCATACCTTAGGGTTTAAAATTGTTTAATTGATATTGAAAGTGATATCAGCATGTATTTTGAGAAGTGTCTTGATGGTATTAGCATGGGATGAAGTTTTTATATGTATGAATATGAATGGAGATTATTGTTGGGGTAATTGTGGAACCTCTAAGGTCGGATCGATACCCCCAGCAGCGGAAGTGGGTCTAACCCAATGATATCAGGTATAAGTGTATTTAAAATATTTTAAAGCTTTTTAATGAAAACTAAATTTCGTTACGAGTACGTATGAAAAAACGGGGACCCAATCGGAGTCTGGATGTTCCGGAATGGAGAAAATGAAATTTTAGTGTTCATCAGCCCTTGGTGTCGCGACGCGCATGTTTTGGGAGTCGCGACACTCAAAATTCCGAGAGCAACTCCGAGAGCTAAACATCAGCACGTCGCGACGCAGAAGGCTGGGCGTCACGATGTTGGGAGGTCTGATGCTCAGTGTCACGACGCAGGAAGGTCCGTGTCGCGACGCTCGCCCGGACAGTGAGCAAGTTCCAAGTTCAAACCAATCCTAAACACTTCCAATTTTCTCCTATCATTTCAATATACCTTAAAACTAATTTTAACATCAAAACAAACATCAACACATATTATACAATTAGCATACATGTATTCTAAATACTTATATGTATTTATTTGAATCTAATCATAAATATTTTAGAATCCCAAATAAGAAATGTCTCATGAACAATTCTAGTTCACCTAAATGTGGTTAAGTGAATCTAGAATGGTAGCTATAGCTCTAAGCTTTAATCTAGAGTTCTGAACTCTTATTAATTGTTCCATGTCCAACATGAACATCTTTGACCAAATTTATAAGTATGTTATGTTTATAATTTCAAAGTATCCTAACACAATTGATTAGCCTTATTTCAAAATTAAGCTATTGATCATGCATCCAATACACAATAGAACATAACTTAGGATAAGATCAAACATTACCTAGTAAGCTTGATGCAAGATTCAATCTACTTCTCCTTTGCTGAAATGGAGAATCTCCAAGGTGTGCAAACTTGACTTCAAGATCCAATCTTGATTTCCAATACTAGCAAGCTTCACTTCAAGATACAATCTTGATTTCTCTTAGATGAAATGTAGTAGAGACCTCACAAACTTCTCTAAACACTTCTCTAACTTAGGCTAATATATCAATAGTTACTTGTGTTTAGTTTACTCAAGCTTTTGTTTATGCTTATACTTGTAATTAAAACCTTCTTAAAGCTTGCTATTTATAGCAAAACTTAGGCAAATTTTAAGTAATAAAAGTTGTAATCAAATTTTAAGAGGGCTTAATCCAATTCCTCCAAATATATATAATTAGGTGTGACTAATCTCCATTATCTCCCACTTTGATTTAATCTAATTAAATCAAGCCAATGATTAGGAAATAAATTAGTTAAATATTTTCCACTTTGATTTAATCCAATTAAATCAAGTCAAAACCACATATCATTACATACTTACAATTACCATAATATCCTCAAATGGTAGAGATAATTATGATTTTACAATTAAGCCCATGTGTAATTATTGAACTAATTCAATTAATCTAATTAGGTCAAAGTAAATAATCAATGTTATCCAATAACACTTGATTATCTTAGTTGATAATTATAATATCGAATATTATTTTTTATAAAAATTAATCGGCTACTCAAGTGCTCAACAAGTAAATTTCATATTGGGACTCTCTAATTTCAGACACGTTCGTCATATAAGCCTAGCTAATATGTACGTAATTCGATCACCTCTGAATTCGCGAAGAACAGGAACGACCTTTCTGAATTATATAAGTCGAGGTCATCACATATGTTTAACAATCATTCCGTCATAGGCTACCCGAGTTGTGCTTAGGAAACATAGAATACACCGTCAAGTTTTCGAGGCGCACATCTCATTTCGACATGTCCATGATTCTTTTTAACTGATGCGATCCACCCTAGGTGATCGACTTTGGCCAAAGCTTTAAGAGTCGTGACTTTACTAATATGGATACTTAAACCCCTTATGGTACACATACGAGACGACAGATCCTATCTTACTTCGCATTTGATTACTGAGTGCATCGGTTCACACCCAATGAACATCTAGAGGCTACACCATGAAAGATTTCTGACATACATGACATCAAAGTGTGGAGGATCTCACACAAAATCAATGTTATCCTATAGTCAAAGGATTACATATGCTACTCGACTCGAGGAGATTCTTATTGACGGTGGTGTGTACTTTCAACTATTAGGAATCACATGTGAGTCATTCAGTATTCGGTCCAACCAATACCCACATGTCTATACAAGTTTCCAAAACTCATGGTACATCGAGTTAAACCATTGGAACTTCAATTCCAATATACGACATATGCTAGTCTTATAGGTTATAGGAATTCGACCGTATTCCAAAACCAACGACTAGAAATATTTACTTTAAGAATAGTTTATAATAGTAATATTTATCCCAATGTCGGACCACCTAGGTCCAGTATTACTACAAGACTATTCTAATGTCGATGTCATACTTAGCATATCTATATATCAATCTAATACGCATAATGACAATATCATTAATAAAATATGAAATGAAAATATATTTATTTTATTAATAAATAATAAAATGTACAATTCGGATTGACACTCCAAGCACCAACTCCAACAATTATATGTTGACATTTGATAATACTTGAATAATGGTTTATGTTTGGGTTAATGATATAAAGTGGATTATTTCAAGTTGAGTGGAAGTTTTAGAAAGTGTTATTGGAATTCTTGGGCATTGTCATTGAAGAATTTTGATAAAGGGCCCTGAAATCGGGCTAGCGTCGTGACGCCAATGGGCTTGTGTCGTGACGCGTAAGAAGCAAAGGCTCACTATCTCAGGCTTGGTCATGTGAGCGTCGTGACGCTCAGCATTTGACATCGCGACACGAATCAAGCAGAGGCTCTGCCTCGGGCCTAATCATGTAGGAGTCGCGACGCATAACACTCAGCATCATGACACGCTAGAAGCAGATGCTCTCTGCCTCAAGTCTGAACCAATGACAGTCGTGACGCCCAACGTCTCGCGTCGTGACGCGCGACCAATTTTTAAAATCAGTTTTAACCCATTCCAATTTCATCCTAGAAAGTTATAGGGTACTCTAAGTGTTTGATATCATCCTACTTACACGTAATACATCGTGTCTCAAACATAATAGGTCATCTAGTGATAAAAGTTCCGAAACATATTCCATGATTTATATTCTAACCAATTTTATCGATTATAGATTGTCGACATGAACAACAATATTCTTCGACGAAACGAAGTAGTGCCAGCCAGATTCCAAATCTGTGAGTGGATGATTTCTCTTCAAAGATTGTATTTATTTATATATTTTTGAATTGAAACTTACTTTTCCGCACATAGGGCATTAGCCAAGTTTATTTCTAGTTGTTTTATGATTAAGAATTTTTTGAGAGATGTTTTAGAAAATGATGATCTTTAAAGCTTGATTTTGATGATTTTTGGAGGCATGGGGGGAAAAATCCACCTCATATGTAACTTGGTGCATATATTGGAATTAACAGTTTCTGAAATTGACAGATTCAGAACATGTGCACATGTAGAGCAAGACTAGGGGGACGGCAATACGTAATGCCCTTAGATCCTAGATTTTAGGGCTAGGAAGACGGTAAGACGTAATGCCTTTAGACCCCATATTCAGGGTCGAGATGATAATATTGATAAGCACATATTGCTCTAGTTCAGTGGGTTGAGAGACAGCGAGACGTAACGCCCTCAGACCACTAGTTTAGGCGTATGAAGGGACGATGAGACGTAACGCCCTCATACGTCACGTTTTTTAGAGACAAATTTTTCAGAGATAAGATTTTCAAAAATATGATTTTCAGAAGTGATAAGTTTTATGAAAGAGATGTAGAAATAACTCAATTTTTCCAAAAAAAATTAGAGTTTTACAGACATTTAGAATTTTCAGAAAAGTCTTACAGAAAACGATTTGTTTTCATATAAGAAAAGAATTTTCAGAAAAGATAGTTTCCTTTAAAGGATTTCAATTTTAGAACAATGAATTCTAATAAAGTATTTCAGTTTTCGTTTTTAAATTGTCCACTCAGTTTAAATGATCTAACCCACTCACTCCCAATTCTTCTGTTTTGCAGGTTACCGGAGGACGAACTCGAGAAGATGGATACTGATGGCAGTCACTAAGGTGTTTGAGTCCACCAGGTCAAGTCAGAGACACAGTTCAGCCAGAGTGAGAGTAAAGTCATGTATCATATATTTATATAGTAAAGTTTGAATAAATAAGTTAAAGGTTCAGCCAATGACGTTGGATCAATTGAAATTGATTCAGTATGTATTTAACAAGACGGACGATTTAAAGTGATAAGTCAACACACTTTACATTGTGTTATAAGAAACTGCATTAATATGATTTTGCTTGCTAATACCTTTTTATTTTGGTTTTGCTTTAATGAACTTATAGTTAAAACAACTATAACACGACGAGGCATGTTGTCATTGTTACCAGGCGAAGCTATCGATGATCAGGTATGTGATTTATATAAGGTTCAATGCTAATTTTTTTAGTGAGCACTAATAAATGATTATAATCTTTAGATAATTTGCATGATGGCCGATCATCTATACATGATGAAGACTTCCACTGATTTTCGATACTAGTGAAAATTAAAGATAAGCAAGCTGAGATTTAAGATCCATTGCTTGATGTCCGGAAAATGCAAGCAAGATAAAATCTGGTGAAAATGATTGTAAGTACTCTTCATTTAATTGTTGTAACTCAAACTTATGTTGCATCTATTCAAGAGTGGTTTAATGCTAGTTTTGTTTGTAACTACAAATATTAGATATAGTACTCCATGCTGAAATGATGGCTACATATTCGGAGCGATTAATTTTCTCTAAGTTTGCGATCTCGTCCGGCTGTAGCGTTCTTGTAAAGCCAAACGGTTTTGATTGTGGAGTATACGTTTGTAAATTTATGGAAGATGATGTCATCATAAACAACAAAGAATATGTGGTATGCAATCATAATTCATATTATTAACTATTTATAGATTGTTGTGATTGTAAACTTACAAAAGTGTTTGACAATGCCCTACATCTTCGGAGCGATTAATTTTCTCCAAGTTTGAATCCTCATTCAATCAAAATATAGAGGAGATAATGAAATTTTTTATTGTATAATTCAAAAGTAATGTTATAGTAAGAAGTGTTTCAAGGAAGAATACTTCAGTGAAAAAACCTAAACAATCAATAAGGAAAAGTCTTAGGTTCACAACAAAGACAAGATATGGAGGGCGGAAAACCCGATGAATTGTTTAGAGTAGATTGAAATATAGGACAAATTGCATGTGTTTGGTTTGGTTAGGTTATGTTATCTTAGGCCTATAAATGTCCAAGTTAATGTGTTTGGTTTGGTTTTGTAATATAATGTTCATACATGTACTATAAATAACCAGGCCTATAAATCTCTATGTAATGTAATATTCTACAAGTACTTAGCTTTACAAAATATATCCATCATTATGTAATACATTCAAAATGCTTACATGTATATAGCATTACATTCAAAATGCATGTGTTTGTTTTGGTTCTGTTCTACAGATAATATTTAGGATTACAAAATATATCGATAATGATGTTGCTATTGTGCATAATTCTATTTAGACTTACAAGTTTCCATGAGGCCACCAATTGGAATATTCACTTTCACTCATCCCACTACTTGCATTTGATATGTCATTACTTATATAAAATGTAAAATCTGAAATATGTGTTGAAGATAAAAAAAAAAGCCATTATCAACTGTTTCATTATAACTATGTGTTAGGGTTGGTGTTCAGAGAGCCAATTCGGATCGTATTTATATCTGATTCATGAATAAGAACAATATCATTTTCCATAATATTACTTATATATGGTTGCACCTCTTATTTTTATATACGCATTCGATCTAATAATTATTATATTGAAATTAAATCTGATTTAGTGATATGTATATTAGACAAAGACCCATGATAAAGTTCCTGGTTAAGATTTACTAACACTGGTCGGTTAGTAAAATCTATTGAGATCAGTACATGTCGTATATCGAGACTTGGTCTGATGGTTTATCTCAATGAACCATCAGACCAAGTCTCATGATATCCTGTGAGTATCAGATAGAATCTGTCAGTCTTGTGTACAAGACATAGGTATCGTGTACGTATTTGCGATCTAGTAAATCCATGGTCGTGGTATACTTTGAAAGCGAGTTTCGAGTGTTATTTAGACATCATAAATTTGAAATTCGACTATATTATACTTTAGGGATTTGACGTTCCTTTTTATATCCCTGATATAATATTGATAGCCTGTGACAGAGGGATTATACGTATGCAATGACCTCCACTTGCATAGTTTAGCGAGATTATCCATGGTCGTCATACTTTGTAAACAATTGTTACATATTTTAATACGACTAGTAGTGTAATTGATGTAGAGATAAATATTAAGAAAAATATTTGGTTCAGTAAATAACTTAGAACAATACTTTATGAGATTTTATCACTTAAGCATTAGATGCTTATTACATATGGTAAATGATGGTCTGATACGTGATCACACCACATATCTTTATCAATTTAATGAATATTGTATTCGGGAATGTGATTAAATCTCACTTAATCAATGATTGTCATTAGACCAAAAGAATTATTAAACCGATACATTAGATATATGTAGTTTAATGAATTGTAAATTGCTTAAGGTAGTTTTCTTTACTTCGTAACTTAGTCAATGGGTTGTCATGACTTAATTACATATTTCTGATGAAACGTGGATAGAATATTTTCACTGGTTCAAAGATATTCGATCTGAAGTTTTGAAAACTGTATCCTTAAATTCATCATGAGTCTTTGAATTGTTCAAAGATATTTGATATGATCAAACATAAGAATTTATGGTAATTAGTTCTAAGGTTATTCAATTAATATGATCCTTACTCAATAATATTATTCTACGATTTCATCGTGATGGAATTAGTTAATGGGAGTAATCAAATCTTTTATGATTTGATTCGTTTGATATTGAGTGTTACCGAATTAGTTTCGATACTCTTGGAGATATGCTCCAGTAACACTAATTCATCCTTTTAATTAAGGTTCCATTTGTTTCTACAGTTACGTATATGATACGCAAAGGTAGAAAATTTGAATCTTGAAAAGTTTGAGATTTGAATATTTCTTTTGTATAATGATTATATAATTGAAAGTATTTGCGCCTCGGAGGTACAAGTAAAAGTTTATCATTTATTCTATTTAATAGAATATTATATTCTATTGGATATAATATATTTTCTACGATCCCGAGTAATGAAATTGTACTTGTTATGTATGATTGTTAAGACGAAGATCATCCTTTTTAATGGAAAATCTAATTGATTTAGCATACTTGTCATACCAGGCCTCAGCATCTTTAATAAAATCAAATTGTCTATCAACTACTGAATCATGCCACCCGTTTCCAGAGGTAGTAGAGTGTGTCACCAATATGTCCCCAATATATGCATTAGCTTATGAAGGAGATGATGAACATGTACCATTCACGGACTGTAACCCATGGCCATCAATGAAGCTTTCAGTGGTAAGAGACATTTATTATGTTGAAATGTCTTCGTTCAGGTCAAAACCCTAATTGGAAATGCTACTCATGTTGGCTCTTGATAAATATGAATGTAGTTGACAGAATGTATGTTATGTATGACTACATTCTGCCATCTGTTTGAGGTTGGAGTGGTGAATGAAGAGAAGTTATTACAAGACACAAAAAGTAGTCGAACATGATGAGAAGAAGAATAATAAATGAGTAATTAGGGCTTCAAACTTCTGTGGCCATAATAGATTGTATTGTACTAGGCCCAATAAAAAATATAATTATTATACTAAGGCACGGAACATGTGATTTCAAGCATTAAAAATGCAAACTGAAGCATTACACATGATAATTCAGGCAATAAACATGCATTGAACATGAAAATAAGATTTATGTGAAGTTAATAAGATTGTAATTATAATACATAACTGTCATGTTCAATACCCTTATTTGCATGTTGAATGCACAAATTTGCATGTTAATGCTTAAAAATTTCATGTGACTGATTTGATATTTTACATGTGTTTAAATTTTTAAATAAGAAATTTAGGATAACAAACATGCAAATATTGCTAACTTGATATTTTATAACATTAACATGAATTTTGGCTTTAAATATGAAATTCAGGCAACAAACATGCAAATTATTCAATTTTCATGTTCAATGCCACTATTTTCATACTTAATGTCTCAAATGTCATGTTAATGCTTAATAATTTCATCACATATTATTGATTTGACATTTTACGCGCGTCTAAGATTCATTTCATCACATATTATTGATTTGACATTTTACGCGCGTCTAAGATTCAAACATGTATTTTTTTTTACAATAAACATGACTTAAGGCATTAAAAATGCAATTTTGGACAAAAAATATGTAAATATTGCCCAACCTGAAATTTTATATCATTAACATGAAATATGAGGATTAAATATGAAAAGGTTGGCATCAAAGTCAAACATGGAAAACTTCTTAATTCATATTCAATGCCCTTTTTGCATACTTAATGCACAAAATTTCATATTAATGCTTAAAATTTAAACACATGTGATATTGATTTGACACTTCACACATGTCTAAATTTCTATTATGCAAATTTAGGTAATAAACATGAAATAAGTCATTAAACATGATAATTTAGGCAACAAACATGCAATATTGCCTAATTTGAAATTTTACTGCATTAATCTGAAATTTGGGCATTAAATATGAAGATTATGTCAACGAACATGAAAATTGATTATTTCATGTTCAATATCCTGATTTGCATGTTTAATACACAAAATTTCATATTAATGCTTAAAATTTAAACACATGTGATATTGATTTGACATTTCACACATGTCTAAATTTCTATTATGCAAATTTAGGTAATAAACATGAAATAAGTCATTAAAATGATAATTTAGGCAACAAACATGCAATATTGCCTAATTTGAAATTTTACTGCATTATTCTGAAATTTAGGCATTAAATATGAAGATTATGTCAACGAACATGAAAATTGATTATTTCATGTTCAATGTCCTGATTTGTATGTTTAATACACAAAATTGCATATTAATGCTTAATAAATTTAATAACATGTGAATAATTTGACATTTTACACGTGTCTAAATTTCAAACATGAAAATTTTGACAATAAACATGAAATTAAGGCATTAAACATGAGAATTTAGGCAACAGACATGCAAATCTTGCCCAACTTGAAATAAACATGAAAATTTTGGCAACCAAGTTGAAAATAATGTATTAACACGAATATTTTGGCATTAAATATGAAAATTTGGACATTATACATGAAAATTTAGATACGATTTGATACCGATTTGACAAATTCATTTTATTAAATTTTTATATAATTTTTTTATTTTATTAATATTATATTATTTTAATAATATTTTATTAATATAATAATAATAATAATAATAATAATAATAATAATAATAATAATAATAATAATAATAATAATAATATTATTATTATTATTATTATTATTTACACCAACCGGTATAATTCAACTACTAGACAACAATCATTAAAACCATTTTAAGTCTAAAAAGAGGCAAAAGCTGAGACACACAAACAATATACAGGAAGAGAATTTTTTTATTATTATTATTATAATCTACATATATTATAATAGTATTGTTCGATATCTATCAAGACACAAGTCAAAAATTTATTCCGTATTTATCAAGACACAACTCGAAAATATACTCTCATATAAAAGAAATCTGTCTTCAAACTCGTCATATAGTCCCTACAATTTTCCACGCCCATTTGCGGAAGAGAACTTGGAATGTGAGAAGAAAGATTAATATAAGCTTGCAGGTTCAAAGAAAAAACGAGCACTACTAATAAACTAATCATACAAATCGAATAAAAAGATAATCAACAACTCAAATTCTGATACCACATGTAAAAAAAATACATGAACAATTATTAGTTCTTAGATTACCAGTTTTTCATAATTTGAAAACGGTAAAACATACCTCTTCACATTTTTTTTCAATATTTTGGTCGCAAGTAAACTAAAAAAATTTAGTTTTTATAAAACTTAATTTTTTTAAAAAAAACCACGATTAATAATTGTTGACGGCTGATTTTAGTCTCAGGGTAATATGGGTATATTACCCCGGGACAATCTTCCATAAATAGTGAATTTGTTTGGTTATGGGGGAACCAAAAGCAAACTTAGCAAAAGACAGATAAATACGCCAATCGACAAGGAGATTTAACGTGGTTCGGTGGATTAGATCCAACCTACGTCCACGAACACAAACCGAATAATACTTTTTACTACTGAGATATGCTTCTCTGTTCTGTTTTGTGTTTTACAAGTCTGATCGTAGTGATCTTGGTATTGATTCTGATCTGATCTCCACTCTTACCTATGCTTTCCCCCCTTATTTATAATAGTGAAGAAATCAGATTCATTCTCATACAAGAATTTCCTAGTTGAAACAATTTTTTTTTCCCATAAGGATTCCTAATTAAAACTACCTTTACTTTCTTTATCCTACTAGGATTCTGACTCACCAGTTTTCCCCATGAAAGTAGGATAACTTGTCATCTTATCCGCAAGAATAGGGTGTCATCTTCCGGAGCACGCCTCGCCATATGCTCGGTCTTCATGAGGTCGGTCATAATGGTCCTTTGAACGAGAATGCCGCTGTCGATCTTTAATTGCCCGGTCATCTGAACCCAAGTGCTCGGTTACCAATCATAAAGTGCTCGGCCACTTACTTTTTTGCTTTTAGTGGTCGGGTCGGCATTAATGATTTCGACCGAGAAGGGAATTACCCTTTTTACCCCTGCCGTACTCCATAGGTCCTGAAAACACCATCAACATCTGTCCCCTAGTTCTCGGTAACAACGAGTTTGCGAGTTGATGCCGGGAACTATAAAAAAAGATGGTGTGCCGATGAATCCGTCGGTGGTCACTCCAGGAATTGCAGAGAAAAATGCCTTGGCTGCAAATCTGGTCCTTCCTGCCACCCTCATGTGCTCAGTCAACGAGGATCCCGATATCTACCCGTGGAGAAAATGCTTTGCCCTTATGCTGATGACGATCGACTCGGTGGGACGTAACCCGACCCCGAGCTGAGAAGAACATTTGGCTCTGGGGGAATGTCACCTCTCCAGACCAATAGAGGGCCGACCATTGGGGAGATGCTCCGATCCCATGCCGATGATAAGTCTCTCGGTGGGACGTATCCCGACCCCGAGCTGAAGAAAGACTTGGCTCTGGGGGAATGTTACATCCCCAGTCCAAAGAAGCCGACTCGGTGGGACGTAACCCGACCCCGAGCTGAAAGAAAGACTTGGCTCTGGGGGAATGTTACATCCCCAGTCCAAAGAAGCCGACTCGGTGGGACGTAACCCGACCCCGAGCTGAAAGAAAGACTTGACTCTGGGGGAATGTTACATCCCCAGTCCAAAGAAACCGACTCGGTGGGACGTAACCCGACCCCGAGCTGAAACAAACATTGATCTCGCCGGTACAAGAGCAGACCCGAGCCGGAGAGAAACATCAGTCTCAACAGTACAAGAGCAGACCCGAGCCGGAAAGAAACATCGATCTCGGCGGTACAAGAGCAGACCCGAGCCGGAAAGAAACATCGGTCTCGGCGGTACAAGAGCAGACCCGAGCCGGAAAGAACCAAGTGGCCTCGGCGGAACGAATCTAGCCCCTAGCCGATTAATCATTGCGACTTATTTAGAAGGGAAGTGAATCAACCTTTGAAGCCCTATCAGATTTGGCATGGGCGTCCCCTTGTCAAACCTAATGAAAACGAAAACAAAACCTTGGAAGATAAAATCAAAACGCGGGGGTGACTAAACACTTATCCCAAAACAACAGCAGGATGCCTCAAAACAGCGTCCTGTTTGAGGTCTCGAAAACACAATTCTGAACCTTTCAATTCAGAGTCCTGGCGAACCAGGATTTGGATCAAAGAGCGTTTAGAATGGTAAGGGCACATCCTCTATACTTCAGGTCGCCATGGAGCCTGTGTATTGTTCGAGGGCTCCTCCTTACAACGCTGGAGTAAGTATACGCTACGGGGGCACAATCCCTCCCCGGGCTATGCTTCTCTTGGATTCGAGTGATCAAGTAAGGATCAAAGAGTGTCCGAAACATTAAGGACATATCCCTCCTTATGCTCGGTAACACTGGAGCAAGCAGACGCCACATGGGTTTCATCCCTCCCCGTGCTATGCTTCTCACGGATCCAAATGATCGAATAGGTGAGGATCAAAGAGTGTCCGAAACATTAAGGGCGTATTCCTCCTTATGTTCGGTAACACTGGAGCAAGAAAACGCCACGGGGGTATCATCCCTCCCCGTGCTATGCTTCTCACAGATCCATTAATCAAGTAGGTGAGGATCAAAGAGTGTCTGAAATATTAAGGGCATATTCCTCCTTATGTTCGGTAACACTGGAGCAAGCAAACGCCACATGGGTATCATCCCTCCCCGTTCTATGCTTCTCACGGATCCATTGGGCAGACAAAACAGACGGGAATATAATCTCTGTAGTCGCAATTCCCATAATAGCATTGATATTGAACCGCTTAACGGAATCCCCAAACAAAGCGCCCACAATTGTCTTTGATATGTGAGAAAGGACATCTTGTAAAAACCCTTCTGAGAACCTGAGCAGGCAAAACCTGTTGTGCAGTAGAAACCGGGGTCTCCAAATACATTATCACCTCATTCACATATTCATTACCATTCTGTAAGGACTCATCAGCCATCCAGATCACATTCTCTATCAATGACATGAAACCATCAACCTTAGTTTTGAGCATCCCATATAATATTTCCTCTGCAGCATCACAGGATTTGTTAAGAGGAGATTGCCTCCTACTTCTCTCAGCCATTCTCAATGAAATACCTGAGAGCTGTGTAGCATGACGGAAGAAAAAATCACAAGCACGATCTAAAACAGTCATATTAGCAGCCACCTGCTTTGCTTGAGAAACCCCATGGACAGATGAATTGATAAGCTTCAACAAAGCCTTATCCAAAACCTCACCCAATAGCCTATCCAAATACTTCTTCACAACATCAAAGAACTCCAGCTGCCCACCATATGACATAAAACTCACTGAATCCTCAATAAATGACCGAACAATCATTCATCGAATACTCATACTCCTTCTTTATCAACATCTGCTCAAACATATCAGCAGCAAGCGCCTCGGAAATCTATTTCCGACAATCTTGCTACTACAGCCATGACGAATTGAAGTCCCTATGCAGTCTGTACCAGTGTCTCATTTCATTCTTCACTGGATTGATCTTTGAGACTGTCATTCAAATTCTTTGCTGGAGACATGGTTTGCTCATCATAGCTCTGCCAGCAATTCAAGGGGACTGAGTGAGAGTGATTGAACTTCCAGATTCGCCATCGCATTGAATTCTTGCTCTTAAACTTCTCAGGTGGGGCACCTTCATTTGAATCCTCAGCTTCTGGCTGGGTACTTTCTTCCTCCTCCACTTTTTTTGTGAAACACTGGTGGATTCCCAAACTTTCAATCTATGATATGCAATTGCAAATTCAAGCTTGGAAAGAGAGAATGCATGCCCTAGATGCAAAAAAAAAACATTCATGCACAGAAATGGAAAGTTTCCGAAGAACTTTTCGCCACTTTCAGGATCAGGAGGCTTTTCACCAGGTTCAGCATTAAAAAACATTACTTTCCTCCCACAACGTCTGGGCTTTTACCTCAATCTCCGTAGACGGTCTCTCCTTGCAAAGCTTTTCCCACTTTCTGTTGCCATATCGTGAAACTGAGAAAAACAGTGATTGACGGCCGATAAGCGAAGCGAATTGCGGTGCAAAATAGTGTGTTTTGCCTCGTCATCATCGTCGCTGGTCATTGCTGCCACCGACTTCAATTTCTCATCTTCTTTGTCTTTTTGCCAAGTCTCGGAAATCAAAAAACTTTTAATATTTTAATCAAATGGCCATCCAGAATACTCTATGTGGGGGTTATTCTCATGCATTGCTTCTGGCGAGCTGCTTTCAGTCGTTCCATTGTGATTTTAACAGGGCTTGATTTTCCTCCCTATCTTTCTTCATATTTTCCTCTATTTTCTCCATCCATTCCGCTGTTGAACTCCCTGACGACTGGTGATTCCCGCCTTCTGCCATTGTCTTACTACGCGAGTTGCTTTTTGTTGAGTTCCCCACAGACGGCGCCAACTGTTGACGGCTGATTTTGGTCTCAGGGTAATATGGGAATATTATCCCGGGACAATCTCCCTCAATAGTGAATTTGTTTGGTTATGAGGGAACCAAAATCAAACTTAGCAAAAGACAGATAAATACGCCAATCGACAATGAGATTTAACGTGGTTCGGCGGATTAGATCCAACCTACGTCCACGGACACAAACCGAATAATACTTTTTACTACTGAGATATGCTTCTCTGTTCTGTTTTGTGTTTTAGAAGTCTGATCGTAGTGATCTTGGTATTGATTCTGATCTTGATCTCCACTCTTACCTATGCTTTCCCCCCTTATTTATAATAGTAAAGAAATCAGATTCATTCTCCGATAAGAATTTCCTAGTTGAAACAATTTCCTTTTCTCATAAGGATTCCTAATTAAAACTACATTTACTTTCTTTATCCTACTAGGACTCTGACTCACCAGTTTTCCCCATGAAAGTAGGATAACTTGTCATCTTATCCACAAGAATAAGGTGTCATCTTCCGGAGCACGCCTCGCCATATGCTCGGTCTTCATGAGGTCGGTCATAATGGTCCTTTGAACTGAGAATGCCGCTGTCGATCTTTTAATTGCCCGGTCATCTGAACCCAAGTGCTCGGTTACCGATCATAAAGTGCTCGGCCACTTACTTTTTTGCTTTTAGTGGTTGGGTCGGCATTAATGATTTCGACCGAGAAGGGAATTACCTTTTTTACCCCTGCCGTACTCCATAGGTCCTGAAAACACCATCAACAATAATAAATAAATACTTAAAAACTGTTTTTATCTGTTAAAGAAGATAAACAGCTTTAATCCAACACATTGTATTTTTAGCAATGAAATCTTCTTCTTTTCTTCTTTTTTTTTTTTTTATTATTATTTATTTCAATATGAGATGAGTAATATGATAATGCCCCTTTCAATTCAATGTGCATATAAATACCAATACAATACAGATCCTGATGATAAGCCAAAGCATTTTCAAAATATGCCATAATGAGAGAAAAAGAAAATGCCCCAGCAATCATAATAACCGCATTTACATCTCCCACTCTAGAACCTAAAATCCAAATCTGAAATGTACACAAGCGCTTGGGTAATGATCGGGAAAAGCTCCATGAAACTAAATAGGTAACAAAATCTTGGAATATGATTATGTTTCAATGTGAAGAACATCCGGTCCAGGAGGAGATTGAGGCGGCATTGCTAAGATGTAATTTCCATCACCAATAAATTCCAAGACCCTTCTTCCGGTTGCCTGAGTTTCGCTGGTATTGCCTATCTTTCTTGAAGAAATTATTCCTGCTTTAGATTCTCGAGTAGTGTTGCTACTTCCAACAGATGATAGAGACTTGTCCTCTGAGATGGCTGTATTCGCTGATGCTATTACAGAGGTGAAAATCCCAGATTCCCTCAGTCCTTGAACAATGGCCTGTGGATGGAAATAATATCAAACTGTTGAATATATGACTTCAAAAGGGTGCATCCATGAAACACAAAATCTCTCAACCGCGTAACTCAAAAGGACTCACCATGGGAGCATAAATGCGAGTCAAGATGCCCTTCATCACGAGTTTCTTTTTCAGTGTTTTGTCAGTCCACACAACATGTTCACGATACCTATATATCAACAGTAGAATTGCACTTGAGAATGCAATAATTTACAGCATCCGGTGCCAATAATTAAGACATGAGAAACAAATTCTGGGAAAAACACAATGATTAGAGCTGTTTATATGCTGTTAGATGTCCAAAAGAATTTATAGGGTCTCTTTTAACTTATGAAACCCCATAAACGCTCAAGAGGTTCAGATAAAAATATGAAACTTATTAAAAGGAAATTGTATTAATTCCTCAAAATAATACGGTACAAGTTTTTCAATATAATTTTACCAGTGCAGCATCTCATCCTCTGTTGCAGTTGAGGCAATTATAAATGCCTGCACAACACATAATAAGAAAGAGCAGTCAATGATAGTGTATATGTTCTGGCAGCAAAATGAGCACCCCATAGAAAAGGTTACGGATATTAGTTTCTAAGGAAATTTATTATCAATGATCCTTGAAAAAGGTTAACTATTATTTTGTAAGGAATTCATTTTGTCTACTTTCGAGTATACAGGTTTTCAACACAGAAGGAACTATCCGTAGTAACCATTTATCTAGAACAGATGTTCTACACAACAATAATTATATTTTGAAACTAATTTTCAAAAGTAGAAAATTGAATTAAAATAAGAGCAATGATGCTGAATCAGAACAAAGAACGTAGATGCTGCATGGCAAAAGCAGAGACAAAATTAGACAGATAGTGTGATGAAAAAACTCACAGCTCTGTCAAATTCCAGCATAAAGCATCTTTTAACATCTTCCTTTGTAGGCTTGCAGCCACACCGATCACGTCTTGAAGTCAGGTCAGAATATTTGGTGTATGTGTAATGCAAGACAGCAGCTTCATCTAATTTTATTTCACTGTCAAGGATTACACGGTAATACTAAGTCTCTGTCGATAATAAGAAGGAAAAAATAATCTAATCCTTACCATAGATTTAATAACTTTAACCAAAAATAGTTTTAAGCAGAATTACAGTGACCTGTAATTTCATAAAAAAATGTACATAACGACCGTGTTCTAAAAATGTTAAGACACATAGACAGTACATGAAGGGGAACCGCTATAAACCCATCATGCCATGGTAAGGCTTTTCCTAAAATTTTGGGGATAATGGAATTTAGGGATAACAACTACAAACTCAAATAGGGGATAAGGCAGGGTCAGGCTATAGGTGTGCACCTAACCCAGTCTGTCCTTGCTTTATTGCCAAAATGTCCGGAGGGATAATCCATTTTCTTATTTTTTTATCACTGCCTTCAATCATATTCTCTCTTTTTTCTTCTTCCCCAAATGCACAATCAATTTCAATATTTAGATTACAGCTTCCCACAAGAAGATTGTAATAAATTCAGTATAAATGACATAGACAGACACCATCACAGTATTAACCAGTGAATCTTTCCCAATTTCTTTGCCCAAGTATATTAAAGTAAATGTGGTTGTCGTTTTAAGGTCAGTTATATATTTGATAAGTTGTATAAAATGTTGAGTTTCATTTAGGTGAATTGGCCAATTAGAGTTTTACTTCCTCTCTCTTTTTCGCCATCTCTCCCCAAACAAATTAGTTCGTGCTGGTGCTACATGTGAGGCCAAACATGGTTTGCACCCAGTGCAACCCATAACCCATTTGCTTTGGGAACAATGGGTGGAGTGTGGTATATGACAGCCCCCAACCAGGACCTGGGTAGGAATGGAAGCAGGGGTTTAGGGAGTGGAGCTGAATGGTGTAGCTAGGTATGTCTCTGCTCCCATCCACAGGTACATGTGTTGTGAGGTAATGTACTTCATGTGATCTATGCCTCTAGCATTAGATGTCAATAAATATATACATGGATGCAGATGAAACACATTATAAAGTAAGTGAATTATAGAACACCATACTTTGGGCTCTTCATGTAGTTGTGCCATCTATGTGCACCATTAGGACGAAGATGATCTTGAACACGAGCAGCTGCTTTCCCATTTCCATATGTCAGAAAGTAGTTTGGATTACCTCGGGTTGCTTCCCTATAGTTTCCAAAGTAAACATCTTTAGGAAGATGGTCATAGTTCTTCTTAAACATTGAGACCTGTGGCAACGTGATAAGTCAACAATTAGGAATGTTGTGTGAACATGTCCAGTCGCAACCATCCAAAATTCAAGGCTTGGAAATTTCTAGACAATAATCATATTAGAAAAACTTGTGAAACCTTAAATAAAAGAGCTTAGAATGACCCTAACTTTCAGATTACATTGATTTTATCAGTTTGCCCAGCCAGAAGCATAGGAAACAACCAAAAGACAGATCATACCTCACTGAATGGTTCCTTGATATCGTCCCGCTCAATACTACTCTCCTGAAACAAACAATATCCCACCATTATCTTTCATGTCAACATGACCATGCAAAAAGACCATTAGCATTAAGAGTGTCAACTTCTTTTTACACCAAAATATATACTGATAGGATTTCATCCGAGTAATAAGTACTGATCTACTCACATAATTAGGGAAGACTACCATATCAACATCACTAGGTACATCTAACAGCAATTGTCTCAAGGAGTACTCACGAGCTCCCGCAGGATGTATTAACTCATCTGTATCAAGATGAAAAATCCAATCCATGCCTGCATCCTAAAAGTTTATAGGGAGAAAGAGTTACCATCAATACATTTCAATATGACATATACGGAAGGTCACATGCTGCAGATGCAAATATAAAACCCATACCCTTGCCATGACAATAGCCATTTCCATGTTCAGGGATTGCTTCACAAATAACTCGTAATTACATGGCTTATAGAAGAAGCTTGACAACCAGGTCTCATTCCAGATGCGGCTAACCCCAGATAAACAAAAACAAAATTCATCAGATATAGCGTATAACACTTGAAAAAGGAAACAAGTATCGCAATCATCATGAGAAACCAGGGGCAAACTAAATCTAGACAACACAGGAAAGAGAAGGCTTATGATCCCAAATAAATGTTTATGATGGTGGAGGTTTGTTCACGGCTAGTTTCACAATGTGAAACCACTGGTATTTATTTTCCAAGCGTGTGGTCTTCCCATATTTGGACCCTTATTTGCAACTTCTGCCCAAGAATTCTAAGTTTGTTTTTTTTCCCCAACCAACAACAATATTTTATCTTGGCAGAACCTACTCCCAAGATTTTATTAAACACTTCTGAGTATCATAAGGCCATAACAGAAGAAACAGAATAATGATTCCAGCCTTGCAGAGCATTGCAGCTTAATTGCAACAATTAAAAATTGGATACAACAGTGCATAATAAAGAAAAAATCATATGCATCAACATTGACTATTTAACTGGAATTATACACTGACCTTTTGGCTTGTTGTTCCTCCAATTCTCTTGTTCTGTATACAACCTTCACCCCCTGCAAAAACGTAGAAGTTATAGCTCATGGCTCAGATATTTGAAAGATAAATGAAACAATAGTGAAAAGCTTTTATAGCAGTGTATCACAAAGTCCTCAATATTATAGGCAAATGAGGAAGCAGATCTGAACTCACCGGAATTGACTCGAAGACTTTGGATACAGCAGGAGAGGCAGCCTTCCCCTCCACAAAAAGGAAAAAATTTGAAACACCAATAACCTTGTGATAAAAGATCCAAGGTATAGTCTGTTCTAGGCCAGCAGAAGTACTTGTAGTGATACATATCTGACATGCACAGAAATATTTTCAAAAGAGGTCAAAATCTTCAACAATTCATCCAAACCAATAATATAATTACTGTATTGTCAATACCAGAACTTAGTAATTTAAAATGATTATTGAGGGGGGAAACAGCAGAGTAATATCATGTCATTAACTACAGCCAGATTTTCAAAATGCTAAATTGTTTTCCACTAGTGAGAAACTCTAAAAGTTCTTAACAGAACTAATAACATATCGAATGCCATTAATTTGTTACTCCAAATTGGTGAATCAAACCCCAGTCGTAGGCGTCTTTGATTCTACTGACCACCCGAATTCAGCTTTTGTAAAATAATTACCAGCTAAATTTAATTCATATACAAGGTAAACAATTTAAAACATGGTGTACATCAGATCACTTCCATACTACATCTACATTAAATGCTTAATACAGTACCAAACTTCAAATTCTACAGATGAGAATAATTGACTAAACGTTAAAAACAGCAAAAATGAAATAAAATGCCAAAAAAAAAAAACAAAGGATTGCACATCAAAGATACCCTTAATCCAGAACCCATACACATATCAATCAAACAATTATTTTTTTAAAAGTAAGAAAAGAAAAACATGAGAAAAACATAATAAAACGTGGAAAGGAAAATGAAATATTCATTAGCAAACGCTTAATTAATAAAAAAATGAATTATGAAATAAATAAAACAATAGAAGAAAAATTAACTGAAAAAAAATACTTAATCAGAAACAGAGTCAAAATTTTCAATCAAAATAAAAAATATCTTCCAATAAACAAGAAACAAGATCCAAAAACTGAAACAACCCCACCAATTATAATCCTCCAAAAATTGAGGAAAGTAACTGAAACCAGATAAAGGAAAAAGAAAAAGAAAAACATATAGGATACATCATAATGCGTCTATATAAACAAAAAAAAAAATATACAAAAAGAAACCCACCAAAGACCGAACCTTCAATTCAAAAACCCATCAGAGCAACAATAAAACCAAAAGGAAATGACAAAAAAGGACTCACCTTGGGCTTAAGATCGGAGTCGAAATCAAACTTCAAGTCTTTAAAATAAGGAAAAGACGGGGAGTTACTCCGGGCGAGAATATCAGAGCAACCGGAGGAGGAGGCACGGACAGTGGTGGCAGAGAGGGAGGAGTCCATGCCGGGGAACTGATGTTGATCGGGGGACCAACGGGTGACAGGGTCGGTGAAGCCACCACCTCGCCATTGGAGAAGGAAGGCGAAGGCAGCGAGAGTTAAGGGCAAGAGAGTTAAGAGGAAGACGAGACGCGAAGTGAAGAGCTGTTGAGGAGGGTGGTGTGATGAGGATAAAATGAGGGGTCTTGATGATGAAGAAGAAATGTGGAGACCCGCCATGAGAGGATCAAGAAAATTATAAGATTATCAAAGTTTTGCATATATCTTGTTGCTTATATAAATGCAAAGACAGAAAGAAACTGAAGGGTGGTGAGTCCGGAAGGGAACCTGAAGGAGGAGATTGATTGATACTAGGAAACCGTTTTGTCGTTGATGGTTTTATTTTATTTTGTTACTGCTTTGCTTTCTTCAGTTATTATTATAATTATATTTTTTCATTTAATTTTTTTTTTGGGTTGCATAATAACATCGAGATCCCTGATCTTTTGCTTTTAATAATTATGGTTATATTATTATTAGGAGGGAGACTTACTTTTTTTTTTTAAATTTTATTTTATAACAATTACGTCCCTAAGGTAATAAGGTTTGGGCGGAGAAAGGAGAACAATATGAATGATTGCGCTGTTGTGTTACTATTCACATGTATGTATATTTAATTTATTATCGGCATTTGATTTGAGCTTCTATTAATTTGATGAGAAATATAGATCGAAAATTCGGTCATCTTAATTATAACATCTCAATCGATTAGTGATGATTTACATTTTTATTATGAAGAGAATTGCGTTCATTATTAATTGTAAATTTCTTATCGTTATTATTTCAAGGTGACGTTAGAACGTTATTTTCGACAAGTGGATTCTTATTCATTGACTATATATATATATATATTAGAAATATTTGCTACTGATCATATATACAATACTTTTTCTATTATAATCACATATTTATATTCTAATTTATATTTTACAGCTTATAAGCTAATTTATACTTTTAATATAATACTCTCTGTCAAACTCAATCATATTGAGTCAGTCATATTGTGCATCAAACACATTCTTTTTAGTGGTTAGTTATTGTTGATGGTGGTTTTTCACCATAGGTAGGTTCAAATACTGAGAATGAATAGATTGATGTTTGTATTTAGCCAAAGAGGATGATAAATGTCCAAGGGCCAAGAGAGGTTGAAGTCAGACAGAGGGACCCGACTCAACTATACATATGAGTTCTCCCAAGAGCAGAGTAAGTCGAGGACAAGGTGAGTTGTTGATCAGACCCAACCTAGAGAAGAAGTATTGAATTTGACAGTATTTGTGGAAATCGACCCGAGGAGGTCCATATTTAGCAACCCAACTTGATTGAAGAGGTCAGATGAAGTTTTGGCAAATATCATCCACCTTGGTATGCCAACCTAAGGAACGGAAGTGGGATCACATGTCAATATATGCTTTAAGTCATATAATGTATGCTCTAGTTGAAAGGATAAACTTTTAGAAGGCTAATGATGATTGTGGGAAAAGTAACGGTTCTCATTGGAAGTAGCCCCTGCCAGCCACCATAGGGCGGTACAGTGGCAGAGAAGTGGTAGAGAAGAGCTGCCATAGGTCAATACAGGGACAATGAAATGCGCTATTATGATTGGCGCATTTAAGAGTAGTTGAGGAGAGTTGCGATGACAATGATGACAATGTGACATAGGCTGACATCATAAGCGATGAAATAGTGAATTTGGAAGTTTATATAAAGAGATTGAAGATTCAGATGCAAGAGTTAACAAAATTTCACATTTCACAACTTGTAAAAGAGCTAAGAACTTAAAAACTAGTGATAGAGAGAGAAAATTGGCCGGTTACTTAACTAAGTGAGTGAATTGTAACAAGCTAGTATAAAACCCGAGGTGTTGTTGCAAGTTCTTGACCCCGGACAATAATAAAATCTCTCATTTCTCTCGTGGACGTAGGTTGGAGTCACTCTCTGCCGGATCACGTAAATCATTATCTCTGTGATTTAACTGTATGTTTATTGAGTTTGCATTTAGTTCCCTATTAACCAAATAAATTCCTCGATGAGTTAATTTCTCACATTCGAACGAAAATAACCGTCAACAGTTATATACCCTATCGACTTGAAATCTAAAGCCAAGTGCTTTGGTCGTTTTAGATTAGGGACCTCTTTGTTATAAATAGATAAGTTATATCATTTTCAAGAAAATGTAAGCATTTGAGAACCCTAATATATGTTGATCCACGTATGGTGCGTGACCTCAACCGCAAGTATTCACAAACGTAAGATGTTTTCTTGAAATTCAGTAATTTTTTTGGTACAACATAGATACATACTATGTAATATCATAAATTAATAATATATATGACATTTATAGTTATTTAAATATAATTAATATTTTCTTTTTTATATTATAACCTATGTGATAAAATATTATTAAAATTATTACATGAGTGACATGTATTTTAGAGTATGTTTTTCTTCCGATAATATTATAATATTCCTATTATAATAAGAAATTATAGTATCTCGAAATATATTTTAATAAAAAATATAATATAATCTCTTATTAGATTAAGAAAATATATTTTAATCTTCATTTATTTTGGAATGATTTATTACACTCACATATTCACAGTACCAATTAAAAAAAAAAACTTATTATAATTACCTTTTTTACCAAAAATGAATTACTCAAAAAAGCCTAGAATACAGCACTTAATAATTAGATTCCTTTTTCAAATCAAATAATTACAAACACAAAATATTTTTATTTTTTCTGTTTGGAAAAATAAACACAATTCAATATGATCTCACAATAAGTAAATATATATGTTATAATAAGAAAATCTATAACACATTGAAAGAAAAAGCGAGAAAACTATATAAAACTAACATATTGCACATAATATTGAATTGTAATTAAATATTTGTTCAACCAACTCGGAGCAAGAGCCACATACTAATTATTACTAATAATTAATACCGAAAAATCGATCAATTAGATTCGATAAATATTACTAAAGATTTGGGATTCTTAATAAATTTTAAAGATTTTTTTTATTCAATTGTTAATATTAAAATTTCTCACCATACAAGTGAGTAAAGTTTAAACTGTAATTTTCTTTTATCAATTGAACCAACATACACATTTCTAATCATAATTAAAAGATTTTACAATATGGAAATTCTAAATTGTTAGATTTCATACCATACTATCAGTTTGTGATTAGTGATTTTCTCCTATATATTTCATCTATATGCATATTTCTTTTCTGTTTTGGCCAAAAAAGTTATTTGCAAAATTGGCCTTTGAAACTTGCTTGCTTTTAATTTTTGACATTTTTATTGCCTAATTTTCCTAGTGCCTGCCTCCCTAATCTAGTAGCTGCCAACAAAATTTGCCATTTTGTAGATAAATCTCAGATATTATATATATTCACAATACCTCTTTAACTATATATGAAAGGTAATTTGATTAACCATAATTAAAACTCAGATATTATTACTTGCATGGATTTCCTTAATCCATTGCATGATATTCAAATTAAGGGCGTTGTTTTATTTTATTATATTCGAATTCAATTTCTGAAAAAGCAAGGAGTTAAACAAATTAATTTAGCTTTGCCTACCCTACCTTATTTTCAAAAGAAAAAATATTATGGGTGTTGGTCGATTTTTTCCAAATTCTTAATTTACCCCTCCTTTAGGTCTTGGTGGGTTTGAAAATTGATAATTTTGATTTAAAAAAAAATGAAATAATTCAATTTATATTAGATTCAAAAACGTTTATTTATCCATTATCATATTCATTGAAATTTAATCCAAAATCTAATCCAATAGTTTTCCGTTCTTATCTAAGGGACTTATTCTATAAGAAAAGGATACAAATTTAAATATAAGTTAACAATTAACATAAGAGGATTTTTTTTTATTATTACATTTTTTTTCTTTTTAAAAGGTTGTGGGCCTGGCAAACCAAGTTAATTTTTTAGATCATATATTCCAATGATTCGAACTTAAGTAGTCATATAAAGAAAACTGTTAAAAAACCACTTGATCATTCCATGTGAGTTTTTTTTTTTTATTATTTTTTTTTATTATTTTTTTATTTTTTAATATTACATTTGTACAAGTAACCAATGTAATATATATATATATATATATATATATATATGAATTTTTCTAAATATGGTTATAAGAATTTATATAAGAAATGAAATGATACAATCCTTAAGTGAAAAGATTAAACCATTGGGTTTAAGAAAAATGGTATGTTCTTTAAGGGGTAATGGCATAACTCTTAGGATTTGCCTTAATTGACATAAGTGTACCTTTTTAATAGTTACATTCCATGTCTATAAATAAGACATTGATTTCTCATTTCAAATTCACTGGATTTTTTTATATATTCTCTTAAAACAAAAGGTCTTGCATATTAGGAGGTTTTGAGTTTTCATAGTCAAGTGAGTTCCCACCATTTGTCTTTGTTCAAGTTCTTGTGAAAGGAGTGCCCCCTTATACAAGAAACATCCAAGGAATCCTGAGAGAACATTAGCCACATAGCATCCGTAGAGCACCGAAACGGGGCTAATAAGTTCTTAAAATTGTTGGTAAATATGTGTCATTAAACGAAATTAACATGCATCAACTAAACTTAATCATTCAAAATATGCCAAACCTAGAACATAACCAAAAAACCAGAAAAACCCGAAAATATTGAGGATCGAAGAGGACAACATGAAGTCCGAGAAAGTCAGCTACAAGACTATGGAGTCTAAGGCCAACATCGTCGAGGGTGGAAAGAGTAGCAAAAAGAGAAAGAACAGTGGAGCTGATTCTTCCCAAGCAAACAAGAAGTTCAAGGGGAAGTGCTACATCTGTGGAAAAAACGGTCACATGGCAAAAGCCTGCAGAAACAATAAGTCTCAGGACAAAGGCAAGAAAAAGAAAAATGAGGCCCATGTCACTGAGGATGAGCAGCTAACTGATGAGATCTCAGAGATGAACCTCTCAACAGTTGTAACAGAAGCCAACTTGGTTGGGAATCCGAGAGATTGGTGGGTAGACACTGGGGCTACTCGTTATATCTGTGCTGATAGGAAGATGTTTTCCTCGTATCAGAAGGTCGATGGTGGCGATCATCTGATAATGGGAAACTCGTCTACCTTTAAAGTGGTTGGAGAAGGCACAGTGGTTCTGAAGATGACATCCGGAAAAGAGCTTACATTGAAGAATGTTCTGCATGTTCCTGATATTCAGAAGAACTTGGTTTCGGGCTCTCTCCTTAGCAAGAATGGCATTAAGCTTGTATTTATTTCTGATAAGTTTGTACTGTCTAAAAATAATATTTATGTAGGAAAACGATACCTCACTGAGGGCCTTTTCAAGTTCAATGTAATGACTGTCAATCAACACAATGCTAATAATAAAGCTACATCTTCCGCTTATATTATTGAGTCACAAAATATATGGCATGAGAGGTTAGGACATGTTAATTATGATACAATGCGTAAATTAATTAACATGGACCTTATACCTAAATTTACAATTGATAACCAACATAAATGTGAGGCATGTGTTGAAGCAAAATTGCATAGAGCTGATGGAGTTGGTGCTTGGAGTGCCAATCTGAATTGTATATTTTATTATTTATTAATAAAATAACTACATTTTTCATTTCATATCTTATAATGGTATTGTCATTACGCGTATTAAATTGATGTATCGATATGCTAAGAATGACATCGACCTTAGAATAGTCTTGACACTAGGTGTAAACTATTCTTAAAGTAAATATTCATAGTCGTTGGTTTTGGAATACGGTCGAATTCCTATAAACTTAGAAGACTAGCACATATCGTATATTGGAATTGGAGTTCCAATGGTTTAACTCGATAAACCATGAGTTTTGGAAACTCGTATAGACATGTGGGTATTTGTTGGAGCGAATACTAAATGACTCATAGGTGATTCCTAATAGTTGGAAGTACACACCACCGTAAATAGGAATCTCCTCGAGTCGAGTAGCATATGTAATCCTTTGACTATATGATAACATTGATTTTGTGTGAGATCCTCCATACTTTGATGCCATGTATGTCAGAAACCTTTCATGGTCTGGCCTCTAGATGTTAGTTGGATGTGGACCGATGCACTCAGTAATCAAGTGCGAAGCAAGATAGGATCCGTCGGCTCGTATGTGTACCATAAGGGGTTAGGTATCCATATGAGTAAAGTCATGATTCTTAAATCTTTGACCAAAGTCGATCACCTAGGGTGGATCGCATCCGTTATGAAGAATCGTGGACATATCGACATAAGATGTGCGTCTCAGAAACTTGATGGTATATTCTAGTTTCCTAAGCACAACTCAGATAACGTACGACAGAGGAATTGTTAAACATATGTGATGACCTCGACTTGTATAGATCAGAAAGGTCGTTCGTGTTTTTTGCGAATTCGGAGGTGGCCGAATTGCGTACATATTAGTTAGGCTTATATGACGAACGTGTCTGAACTTAGAGAGTCCCAATATGAAGTGTACTCGTTGAGCACTTGGGTAGCCGATTATTTTTGATAAAAGATAATGTTCGATATTATAATTATAAACTAAGATAATCAAGTGTTATTGGATAAAATTGATTATTTACTTTGACCTAAATGGGTTAATTGGATTAATTCAATAATTACACATGGGCTTAATTGTAAAATCATAATTATCTCTACCATTTGAGCATATTATGGTAATTGTAAGTATGTAATAATATGTGGTTTTGGCTTGATTTAATTGGATTAAATCAAAGTGGCAAACATTGAACTAATCCATTTCCTAATCCTTGGCTTAATTTAATTGGATTAAATCAAAGTGAGAGACAATGGAGATTAGTCACACCTAATTATACATATTTGGACAAATTAGATTAAGCTCACTTAAAAATTGATGACAACTTTTAAATTGCCTAAGTTTTGTTATAAATAGCAAGCTTAATGAAGGTTTTAATTACAAGTACAAGTACAAGAACAAGTTAAGCATAAGCAAAAGCTTGAGTAAGCTATACACAAGTTGTTCTTGAGAGATTAGCCTAAGTTAGAGAAGTGTTTAGAGAAGCTTGTGAGGTCTTTAAAACATTTCATTAAGGAGAAATCAATATTAGATCTTGAAGTGAAGCTTGCTTGAGTTGGAAATCGAGATTGGATCTTGAAATAAAGCTTGCGCACCTTGGAGGTTCTCCAATAATTTCAACAAAAGAAAAGTAGATTGGATCTTCTCCTAAGATATGTTTATTTGTGTATTAGATGTATGATCACATAGCTTAATGTTGAAATAAAGCTAATCAATTGTGTTAAGATTCTTTAGAAGTATAAATAAAACATGCTTATGTATTAGGTCAAAGATGTTCATGTTGGACATGGAATAATTAAAAAGAGTTTGGAACTCTAGGTTAAAGCTTAGAGTTATGGCTAGCATTCTAGATTCACTTGACCGCCTTTAGGTGAACTAGAATTGTTCACGAGACATTTCTAATTGGGATTCTAAAATGGTTTTTGATTAGATTCAAAAAAATGCATATAAGTATTTAGAATACATGTATGCTAGTTCTAAAACATGTGTTGATGGTAGTTATGAAGTTAAAATTGGATTTTAATTGTATTTTAAGTATTGGGAGAAAATTGGAAGTGTTTAGCAATGTTTTGAAATGAAAAATCAGTCATTGCCTAATCTGCGTCGTGACACAAACCCTTTTACGTCGCGACACAAAGTTGCGCATCGCGACACAACTCTTTTACGTCGCGATGCGTCACCGTTGATGTTCATCACCCTCTCGACATTTTGGGTTGCGTCGCGACATACAAGACTTGTGTCGTGACGTGAATACCTGATTCATACTAAAACTTATTTTCTCCGTTCTGAAGCTTCCGGACTCTAATGAGGTCCCCGTTTTTTCCTACGGACTCGTATCAGAATGTAGTTTTATATAAAAATATTTTAAAATACACATATCCTTGATATCCATGGGTTAGACCCATTTCCGCTGTCCGGGGCACCGATCCGACCCTAAGGGTTCCACAACTGCCCCAACAAAATGATATCAGTAACAAAGGCTTAACCACACAACACATGTTTTGAATCTATGCCATAGTAATTTTAATTTAATTATGCATAAGACATATTATATATGTATTGCATGTTTTAGATTAAAACTTTGACCTATTTAAGTTAATGACTTGATTGTCATAAATCTCTCGTGATTAGGTGATTACTTTATTAAGTAATAGTATTAATAATGTTGGAGAATTATTGGATGTTTCGTATTGTTAATATGGAGATGAGTGGGTTCTTATTACTTATATCCAATATCGTCATTAGTGTGAGGGTATAAGTGCTCGGAACTTAAGTCGCTCCGGTAAAATATTGGATGTAGTGTGATGAGTTAACGTAGTCGCCCAATATCGTCATTAGTATGAGGGTATACATACGAAGCTCATTAGTGCATATTGACAAATACACCTAGAACACGTCTTAATCCAATATCGTCATTAGTGTGAGGATAAAACATGGTTCATGACCAAACTAGGAGTCACATGAATGTGAATGACCTTGAAGGTCTACCTAATGAGTTTACAAAGGCCAATATCGTCATTAGTGTGAGGCTGGAGTAAATGTCATGGGATCCACTTCCCGCTATGAAATTTTGATAGTCAAATTTCTATTTTTCCGTTAAGGGAGATTACAGAATTACGTAAAGTAGTGGGATGACACTAATAGATTTAAAATTCCATAATCAATTAGTTTTATCACTTTAAAAATGAAAATTGTTCTGCTACTACTCAAAAATATTATCTTTTAGATGGCTGCCACTAATCCATTGATGAAACTTTTGGATTCCAATAACCTAAAATGAGTCGAGAACTATTTCGAATGGGAAATGAATATACGTCTTGTCTTGGAGTATGAGAAGTTGACTTATGTCACGATCAATCCACTGCCTGTTGATATCGATCCTGACTCCACTCTAGAAGGGCGAGAAACTTTTGATAGATGGAAGGATGATAACCTGAAGTTGAAATCCTACATCTTGGGATCGATGGTTCTAGATTTACTGAGACAGTACATTGAAGTATCGCATGCTTGGAGCATCATGCAAACACTTAAGGAGTTTTTCGAGGCAAATCAAGAGATGGAACTTTATCGAAGGTCTAAAGAATTGTTCCGTGCTGAACTCAAAGAAGGAGGAGCTGTCAGCACTCATATTTTGAACATGATCGACCAGATTCGATATCTGGAACGACAAGGCATGGTGTTTGATGAACGGCTAGGCCGTAATTTGATTCTGTCTTCTTTGTCTGGTTCTTATGCTGGCTTTGTATTAAATTTCCATATGCATTCGATACAAGCCACATACGAAGAACTTCATAACATGCTACGCACGGCGGAGCAAAATTTGAAGAAAGACAACCCCACACTGTATCTCTATGGTGGGGTTGACTCTTCAAAGACTTCTGGGAAGTCAAAGGAAATAAAGATGGAGAAGAAGAATATATCAAAGAAAAACTCCAAGAAGCGCAAAGGCAAAAAATTGAAAGTAGCTCGTGATCAATGTCTACAATGCAAGAAGTCTGGACACTAAGAGAAGGACTGTCCAAAGCTTAAAGGAAAAGTAGGTACACTTTATATTTTTCCAATTATTGACATCTCATTAGCCTTATATGCAAATAGTGGATAGGTGTTAGACACTAGCATTCCAACTCATATTTGCAATTCCCTGCAGGAAATGAGGGTTAAAAGAAGGCTAAATAAAGGGGAGGTCCAGCTTAGAGTTGGAAATGGCGAGACATTTGATGTCAATGCCATAGGAACAATTGTTCTATATCTCTCAAAAAGAAGTAAATTAGATTTGCATGATTGTTATTATATTCCCTCACTTATCAGACAAATAATATCGCTGCCAATATTAGATAAAGAGGGATATAAAATAAACATTAAGGATGAAACTTTATATTTGTATGATAAGGAAAATTTATTGAAATGTGAATCTTCTTTATCAAATGGTCATTATATTTTGGAAACATATATATATGTCTTTAATATAGAGAAAAATACAAATAGGAAGTCTGAACTGAATAATACTGAATTATGGCATATGAGATTGGGCCACATAGGTGTTAGACGTCTATCCAAATTGGTAAAGAATGGTTTGATTGAAAATATTACTTTAGATCCTTATCTGATTTGTGAGTCATGTATCCAAGGAAAAATGACAAATGCCCCATTTCAAGGTGTTGGACACCGTGCTGGAGATTTACTGGAGCAATACACAGTGATGTGTGTGGTCTATTAAATCATGTCGCTCATGATGGTTCCACATACTTTGTGACTTTCACAGATGAAAAGTCTAGATATGAATATGTCTATATGATGAAACATAAGTCGGAAACATTTGACAAGTTTAAAATATTCCGAAACGAAGTAGAAAAATAAACCAGTAAATTCATCAAATGCCTTAGATCAGATCGAGGCGGTGAATATATGAGTGAAGAATTTAGAAATTATTTAAGGGAGAATGGAATTCTTGCCCAATATAGCCCACCAAGAACACCTCAACACAATGGAGTGTCTGAGCGTAAAAATCGTACTTTATTGGATATGGTGCGATCCATGATGATCTATACAGATATTCCTTATTATCTTTGGGGTTACGCTTTACAAACCGATCCCTACATATTTAATAGGGTTCCCTCGAAAGCTATTTGTACGACCCCATATTAGATATGGTTCGGTAGAAATCCAAG
>SKCR01055150.1:0-45093 GCA_019454045.1 Zanthoxylum bungeanum | reverse complement strand
CTTTTCACTTTAAAAAAACCCTAAATCTTCACCCTACCCATAAGTAGAACATGTAGTCACCTTCCCCAAGTGTTGAAACACAAATCCCTTCAGCCAAAATCTCTCAAAGCTTTCAACCTTCTTTGATTCTACCTTGAAGACTTCTTTCATCTTCTTATCTTCTTTGTTAATGGTGAGAAACATTCTTTGATAAACCTTCAACACAAACTAACCCAAAAATCCTAATCCTTCAGAGTTATTTAGGAGGAAGTTTGTGTTGGGGTCATATCAGGGAGGCGCAGTGAAATGAGCATGGTTCCGGTGAAATCGTATTTTAAAATTTTTAAACTTACAAATAAATTATTTAATATCCAATATTAATAATTCATTTATATTTCACCTAAACATATTTATTCGATATCATATAACGGCATAAATAATATAGAAACACCGCGAAACTTTTGCGAAAATATTTTTCCGCAAAATAGCATAAAACGTGTTTTCTGCCGAACCGACCGACTAATGCACATGGAGACTGCCTAGGTCAGCCCCAAAAACATTTGGACAGTTCTTGGGCTGCCCGAACAGTGCTCAGTTCACTGTTTGGGCAGCCGTTACCCGGTAACGCCGTTTTTCGCCGTTTTCGCGTATTTTCACTCCCAAACAATTTCCGATAAATATTTTTCTTGGGAAATTAAAATAAAACAATTTATTCTAATTACTCAATAAATAAAACTGAATTTTTATCTGAAAAACAGATTTATCATTAATTGCCATGAGACCCATAAACTTTGCATTTTGATCATTTTGGTCCTTAAAATGTCACATACATATTTAAGTGATTCCAAATTAATCCCAAAATGATTTATACATATATAATACATGAAAATATAATTTTTATCTGAAAAACAGATTTATCATTAATGGCAACTTTGATTACTAATTAATCTTATAAGCTTAATTACTAATAATAAGCTTATAAATAAACATACATGCTTAAACACATCCAACAAGCTTCAAACACATTTAATTACAAACTCAAAGAGTAGAGACATCAACTTAGCAACACAAATTGAAGTCAAGATTAATAGAAATATTTTCTAAGTAGAAGAAAGTATGACAAACTTACAAAAATCCAAGTTTTTAGCTTTGTTTTCTTTCTTTCTTTCACCTTTGCTCTCAACTCTCTTTTGAATTATTTGTGTAACTTGAACTTGTGATTTGGAAAAATATAACAAAACATTTTTGTTAAACATTTTTCCCTTTGGCCGAAATTCCAACAAAAAATAATAACAAGTAATTAATTTTTGTTGCATTTCTATTAGTCCACATTTCACTTTAATAAAGATAACAAATATCTTTCATAAAGTAAATACACAAATGGACCAATGGTATTAAGCCATTTAAAAGCATAAATCATTACTTAAGATATTTATTTTATTAATTAATTTAATTATTTAAAAATTTAAATAATTAAATAATAAATATAAATATCTTAAATATATGTATTATATTTACATTAAATATCTCAAATACATATATTAATGATATATGTCAAATATCACAATTTGATATTATATTAATGTGTATTTAATAAAATCAAGTATTAAATACAAATACACATTAATACATAAATGAATGTTAGGTCCCGATTGCATGTATTTTTCATTTAACCATTAAACGAGTTATAAATAATCAGTATTATTCATAACAGTTGCCCTAGTGCTCTACGAGTATATTTCATTAGTAAGACTCTCTAGATTCAGGCATATCCGTCACAAAATCTAATTTAGTGTCCATAATTCATCCACCCGTAAATTATGACGACCACGGATAAACTCGTTGAATCATACAGGTCGAAGTCATTGCATACGTATAATCTCTCTGTCACATGTATTCAGATTATCCTAGAGATATAAATATAAACGTCAAATCTCTATAGGTATAATCGTGTCGACGTATCTATTAGCAATCTTCTAAATAACACTCAGAACTTACTTCCAAATTATACCACGACCATGGATTTAACAGATTGCTAATCATATAATGGACACATATGCCTTGTACACATGACTGATGGATCCTATCTTGATACACACAGGATATCATTAGCATGAGTCCACACCCAATGAACAGGCGGAGGTCTGATCTAAATAGATCGGTGACGTGACTGCCATCTTAGTGTGGAAGATAACTCATATATCCACAGTGGTATCTCAAGTCAAAGAATCACTATGCTACTCAACCCAAGAAGATTCCTATTGACATTGGTGTACCATCTATTAGGTAATCTTCGGTGAGTCATTCAGTGTTTATCAAATAAACACTTACATGTCTATATGAGTCTCCCGAGACTCATGGTTCATTGGGATAAACCATCGGACCAAGTCCGATATACGACATGTACTGGTCTCAATGGATTTTACTAACCGACCCGTGTCAGTAAATCTTGACTAGGAATTTAATTTGATAATATATTTCTAGTAGTGATTCTTTCCAATGTCAATTACAAGTTATGTTGTAATTGCACACTACATTATATATTATCGGGTCTTTTTCTAATATGTATATATCACTAAACGCGATTTAGTTTCAATCTAATGAATTAGATCGATTATATATAATAAAAGACAAGAGGTGCTGTAACATCCCACCTAAGCCAGGATGCTACCGGCAGGAGACAGGCTAATCCTGACTCCATAAGCCTCTGACTCTGACGAGAATTCGGCATGATGTATTTGTAACATCATGCAACCTGGCCTATAGCCAGCATCCATTTACAACCTGAAAATAAAATCTCAGCCTCAGGTCGGTATCTCAACATTAATGCAATCTAAGGGCCCAACTAAAATACGATACAGACATAATACAATTGGGCTCCATGCTCGAAAATGTGTATAAATCAAAACTTTTACAACTAACTTATACAACTCAAATTCTTTTAAAACTACACTTATACACGACTTGACTCTTATACGCCCAAGACCTGGTGACTGGCTGACTGCAATGCTGCTATCCGGCTCCTCAAACTCTAGTCCCTGTGGTCGACCGGTCAGGTCACCAACCTGCAAAACTCAAACACTGTTGGGTTGTGAGTCATAAGACTCAGTAAGTAACTATGCTCATTCTTTGAGCTGCAATCATACATAAGTTCTGAATTTTGTTTCTTCATTAACTTAAGCTAGTCTCTACTCTTAACCATTTAATCAAATATGTAACCTTACTATAGATTTCTTTTAATCTGGTCTTACATGCTTCATATCTTGTTTACTATTAATCTTTTCATACATTCATAATATACTTGTCAAATTTCTATATCCCCAATCATCAAATCAAATTCCATTACGCTTCTGCTGCGCTATTCTGATATCTTGTTTCTTACCTACTTACTTTTTCCTAATCTAGTTTGGGCATTTATTATAATTATCTTTCTTTTATTTCTATGGAAATATCATCAAATCGGCTTTATGAAATATTCTTTCTAACAATTCATTCATCAATCATATATACATAAGTATGCAATCTATTGTCATGCACTATTATTCACAAAGGTGCTTCCTATGTAAACATACAATTCTTACAAACATCAGTCATCCATCCATATAGATGTAACCTTACTATCATGCATTAATATCAGCTATATGCATATCAAATTATTTTCATAATGAAATATAATCATACTTATCATGGACTAGTATTCATAGAAAGGGTTTCTTCTATATAAATACATATAACTCATACAGTCATTGATCAACTATACATATAAATGTGCTAATATTATTATGCATAAATACCAAATATATGCATCTCAAATGGTTTCTATATAATATATATATGGTCTATATGCACAACTTATGAGTTATACTCTACTTAATCATGCTATGCTTTTATGAAATACGTTTTGAAAATCTTTTCTGAAAACTACTTTCTGAAAACTGCTTTCTGAAACTCTTTATAAAACCTATCATTCTGAAGTACTGTTTTCTGAAAATGGTTCGTCTAAAAATTGTTTCTGAAAACTAAAGTTTCTATCTGAAATTTGAAAAACTATTTCTAAATTATGTTTCTAAAAACTGTTACTATAATCTGATTTCTGAAATCTAGGCATTGAAAATCTGAAAACAGTGTACTGAAAGTCTGAAATCTGAAAACTGCTCTACGTCCAGGACCATAACTCAACTGGACGTCTCTCTACACCCAGGACCATCACTCAACTGGGTGTCTCTATGCCCAGGACCATAACTCAACTGGGCATCTCTAAGTTGGTGGTACCCTACGTCCAGGACCAATACTCGACTGGCAACGGAGAGTTCTACACCCAGGACCATAACTCAACTGCAGTGTAGCCACCCAGCTCTGAAATCAGGATTTCGGGACTCTGTAGTCCCTAGTCCTGCTCGAGGATCTGAGAGCGTCCCCTCAGTCCTCCACATGTGCACATGTCTCTGAATCCGTCAATTCCATAATATCCGTCAATTCCAACTGAATCTCAAGTTACATACTGGGGTGAGTTTTTACCTCATGCCCCGAAAAATATAAAACCATGGTTTGTATCTCAATACTGTAAGAAACAATTTTCTGAAATACATTCTTTCAAAACATCTGAAACTTTTCCTTTAAAACATTTTAAATCCAAAACATTTTTAACTTCTTTATCAAGTTCTGAAAATCATAAAACACATATATGCGAACTCATTCCTCATGAATTCACTTATCCTAATCATATGCTTATCCATATTAACATATATGTACATGAATGATATATGTATTCTATTTCATACATGCTCAAGCTTACTTACAAAATAAATTGTCACAATATTATAAACATATGAAATCTAATGTGCCACATAGCATCACATATTCATGCTCATGCTATTAAGTTTTATATATAATAGCATTCATCTACAGCTTACTTATATCATTACTCACATATTTTAAATGCTACCATGTATGTTTCAAACACTTTTACTTCATCAAAGCATAAATTAATTTCATGACTAATATTATGAATAGCTTATAAATCAATCCAATAAGTAGTCTATACTCATACATAATCACTCAACTATCATGATCAAACACATGCCATTACATAAGTAATCAATTTATTCATTTATTTACATTACCCGGTATTCATTTATAGTCATACAATACACTTTCTTCAACAATGGGTTATTTAACCATTTCACAACTTATCAATTACACAAATTATTCTTATGCTCCCTCGGTCTTCTCCTTCTCTTCTCATCTTTCGGCCTTTCCTCTCTTCTGTCGGTCCATCTCTCTTCTCTGCTCACTGTTATCTCTCTTCACTGCCTTTGCTTCCCTTCTATCTTTCTCGGCATTTCTTTTCTTTCTCTGCTCTCGGCTTACTTCTCCCTCTCTTTCTCTCTGTTTCTCACATTGCTTCTGCTCTTCCCCTCGGTCACTCTCTTTCTCATCCCTTCTCTCTGTTTTCTTTTCTTCTTTTCTGGTTTCATGTGTGTGTGTACTGAATATGCTACACTTGTGTGGTGCTAAATATCTTAGTGTATTTAATATATATATCTATTAAATGTATGAGGATAATTATATATATAATACATGTGTGTAGAAATTTATAGGGTCTAATTTATTCAATTTATTAAGTCTAATTTATTCAATTTATTAAATTCCAATTTTACCCATTTTAGTTGATTCCATATTATTCTACAACTCATCTCATGGAAAAAGGTTCCCATTAATAATAACAATTGACCTCGCGTTCGTCGCGACCCTACGCGCGGAAAATAAAATTCACGCAACTCGCTATAATAACCCGGGATGTTACAGGTGCTACCATAAATAAGTAATATTATTTATTACTCTTTATGACGTAGACTGTCTAACGTCATAACTAGACTCAAAACTAATCTGACCCTAATGGTTGAGAACTTTATTCTCCATTAATTAGAAACTCATTCTTAATATCTCAAAGATGGTAAAGAACATGTTTCAAGACACATCTTATGGTCTAGAGAGTATCAAAATAACTCGTAACAATTACAATTAAATTGATATCTCTAATCGCACTCAGTATAGTATTCATTATGCCATCATCCTATGATTCATAAGATTGATTAGACATTCTAATCAATATCTCTTTCGAAAAATGAATCATCATTTACGAAAGATGAATATTATACATAAGATACACACTAACTGTCAAACAGCTATACTAACTGTCATACAGATAGTCATGTTGTGTCCTTTATTAAATCATATCTAATGTATGATTAATAAGAGTATCTCACAAGTCTCTTAGTTTTATATCATATATAAAACTTTATATCGAATATAATAGAGACCATTCCCACTACTTTCACGGAGAAAATAAGACTCAGGTAAACCTTTTACCTTATTAACATCTCATTATTACCTTAATAATGATAATGTCATTATGATGTAAAATACTAGAAAGAAATTTGTACGCTCACACTAACCCTTCTATCTCATATGTAGTCTCTATGCTTTGATAAAATCAGACAATCTGACTGATATCAAAATTAAAAAATATAAATTTCCAGAAAGCTCATCCGAGTCTATAATAGGCTCTATAAGCTAATATAGTAAATTTTAATATTAGCATAATACAAACTCCATGGCCATTCCACAACGAACTCTTCAAACTAAGAAATCACAATGGATCTCTTATCTAAAGAAACCATTCAGAAACGCCACTTTGTATTCTTTAGTTAAAATGTACAATTTAATATCATCATTAACCAACAGATCTTAAATTGTTCAATCAGTGCGACTAGAGACAAGTTTCCTCAGAATCTACAATAGATTATTGAGTATAACTTTTCTCACTGTCATACTATAAAGGTCAAACCTTTGATAAGTTTACTGTGCTTTTGCTGCGTAAACCATTTCCATATTTTATGAACAATTCATAATGAAAGCTCAATTAAGTTCCAAACTTGATCGTAGTAAGCTATGAACAATCTTAGATCTATGGTTTAATGCTAATTTTCAGAATCGATATCAAATATCGTTCCCACTATAAGTTATAGGATAATTTTCTTCGATAAGAAAATAACAGAACCATTAAGTATCAAATATTTTGCGAATGATTCTGACATCCTATATCACTTATATGGAAGTAATAAAAGGGTATTTTCATCTTATTAATTATGTAGTTCCATTTATAGTTTATCACTCTAACATTTGACTTCAGTAAGTCAAAGTTTTTTTCTACAATGGTCAACATCCGATGTTATACACTAAGTAATAAAACAATTTTATTACTCGGGATTGTAGAAAATATATTCTATCAAATAGAATATAATATTCTATTAAATAGAATAAATGATAAACTTATACTCGTACATCCAAGGCGCAAGTACTATCGATTATATAACCATTATACAAAAGAAAGATTCAAATCTCAAACCTTTTAAAGATTCAAATTTTCTACTTATACATATCATATACGTAACTATAGAAACTAATGGAACCTTAATTAAAAGGATGAATTAATGTTACATGAGCATATCCCCAACAGTATTGAAACTAATTCTGCAACACTCAATATCAAACGAATCAAATCATATATAAGATTCGATAATTCCCACTCACCAATTCCATCAATATGGAATAGTGGAAGAATTATATTGAGTAAGAATCATATTCATTGAATAACCTTAGAACTAATTGCCTTAAATTCATATGTTTGATAATATCAAACATCTTTGAACAATTCAAAGACTCACGGTGAATTTTAAGGATACAATTTTCAAACTTCAGATCGAATATTTTTGAACCAGTCAAAATATTATATCCGTGTTTCATCAGAAACTCGTAACTAATTCACGACGATTCATTGACTAAGTTACGAACTAAAGAAAACTACCTTAAGTAATTTATAATTCATTAAAATACATACATCCAATGTATCAGTTTAATAAATTTTCTGGTCCAATGACAATCATTGGTTAAATTAGATTTAATCACCTTCCCGAATACAATATTCATTAAATGGATAAGGATATGTGGTGTGATCTGGTATCAGACCATCATTTACCATATGGAATAAGCATCTAATGCTTAAATGATGAAATCTTATAAAACAATGTTATAAGTTATTTACTTAACCAAATATTTTTCTTGATGTTTATCTATTGGTCAATGACACTACTAGTCGTTTTAAAATATGTAACAAATATTTACAGAGAACAAGTAACTATCCAATAGTCGCAAGTTCTAATATCAAATATCGAAACAATCATTCAATAATATTTCAAATAACTAGACATGAGATCTGATATCAATATCTACAGTTGTCGTATTGTGAAAATTAATATTTTCTATACATAACTATACACATCTTCTTTCTTTAGCTTTATTATTTACCTTCAACTATTTACAACATTTGCAAATAATTGAAAAGCAAATAGTGTCTGATAAGTGACCTCTGAATGTCACTAAAGCCAAGAAACGTCATTATCAGATAAACAAATACATGATAGGGTTTTCTTAATGCTAGTGAAGAATCTCAAGACATGAACCAATTATTGTCAATCTTTACTGCATAAGAAACTATTCTGCCTAGAATAATTATATCATAGTCTATTCTAATCTAGAACCTATTCTAGAAATCTGCAACCATAATTGAAGTCAGAAAACATATATAAAATATGTATGCAGTGGATAAAACTTTAATTCTATCTAAAAAAATAGAATAAGGAAAATACATAAGCGACAATGTTCATAATATTACACACTGCATCGTTATGGATTTTTAACCTAGCAGTGTCTCCCACTACTTTACGTAATACCGTAATCCCCAACGGAAAAAGAGAATTCAATAATTAAATCAAATTCCATAATGGGAAGTGGACCCCATAAATATATTTCGACTCACAGCTTTGGCACGTTCTCGCCTAGGTATATTCACGGGTAGACAACTCATTGTCAATCACACTCGCTGTGACTCCTGATTTTGTCCTGACCGTTTCTCATTGTGACAGCTTTGGCACGTTCACAGGAGGCGTATCAAGGCTTCACTTGTCAATGACAAACTCAAGCTACCGATGTAGTCCTCACAGCTTTGGCACGTTCAGGATTTCCACTTTCACTTGAATTTGTCTCTTATCATATAAGTTCTACCGGCGCAAATGAACTACCTTCAACCATAACTGCACAGCTTTGGCACGTTACAACCATAGCATCATGAAAATATTTACATCTGTATTGACAAGGCGGACTAAGAAACAAGTATTCCTAATACCAGTCACTTTATAAATCATTATTTAACGGGGATTTTCCTAAAAGATATATTTCACTTTATTTAATCAAATTAAATAAATACATGCATGTAAAAAGTAAAGATTAGATTAAATATCAAATTTAAAGGGCTAATCATAACAGGGGAACAGAATTAGACTCGCTCTGATACCATTTTATTGGGGTCATATCAGGGAGGCGCAACGGAAGGAGCACGGTTCGGGCGAAATCGTATTTTAAAATTTTTAAACTTACGAATAAATTATTTAATATCCAATATTAATAATTCATTCATACTTCACCTAAATATATTTATCCGATATCATAAACGACATAAATAATATAGAAACACCACGAAACTTTTACGAAAACGTTTTTTTCCGCAAAATAGCATAAAATGTGTTTCCGGCCGAACCGACCGACCAATGCACATGGAGACTGCCCAGGTCAGCCTCAAAAACATTTGGACAGTTCGTAGGCTGCCAGAACAGTGCCCATTTCACTGTTTGGGCAGCCGTTACCCGGTAACACCGTTTTTCACCGTTTTCGCGTATTTTCACTCCGAAATAATTTTCGATAAATATTTTTCTTGGGCAATTAAAATAAACCAATTTATTCTAATTACTCAATAAATAAAACGGAATTTTTATCTGAAAAAATAGATTTGTCATTAATTGCCATGAGACCCCTAAACTTTGCATTTTGACCATTTTGGTCATTAAATTGTCAAATACATATTTAAGTGATTCCAAATAAATCCCAAAATGATTTATACATGTATAATACATGAAAATGCAATTTGAAAAAAAAAATCCAGAATATTTCCAGAATTGCCGAACAGCCCTTATATTTTCCAGTATTTACAATTTGGTCCTTTTTGGTTCAAAACACATCAAGATCAAATCCAATCAATCCCAAATTTAATATACATAATATATACATCAAATTACATCACATATATGAAAATACCCAAAATTGGATTAGGTTTAGAACCCTAATTTCATAAATTACTCCAATTGCACAATTTATATTAAATTGATTTAATTCAACACTTTAATCAATCCAATACCACACCAATCAAGTCTCACCATCATGAAACAACTCAAGAACAATTCGAGGTTAATTATGAATGGCTAAGCAACTCTAGAATGGCAACTTTGGTTACTAATTAATCTTATAAGCTTAATTACTACTAAGAAGCTTATAAATAAACATGCATGCTTAAACACATCCAACAAGCTTCAAACACATTTAATTACAAACTCAAAGAGTAGAGACATCAACTTAGCAACACAAATTGAAGTCAAGATTTATAGAAATATTTTCTAAGTAGAAGAAAGTATGAAAAATTTACAAAAATCTAAGTTTTTGGCTTTGTTTTCTTTCTTTCTTTCACCTTTACTCTCAACTCTCTTTTGAATTATTTGTGTATTTGAACTTGTGATTTGGAAAAATGAAACAAAATAATTTTGTTAAACATTTTTCCCTTTGGCCGAAATTCCAACAAAAAAACAATAACAAGTAATTAATTTTTGTTGCATTTCTATTAGTCCACATTTCATTTTAATAAAGATAACAAATATCTTTCATAAAGTAAATACACAAATAGACCAATGGTATTAAGCCATTTAAAATCATAAATCATTACTTAAGATATTTATTTTATTTATTAATTTAATTATTTAACAATTAAATAATTAAATAATAAATATAAATATCTTAAATATATGTATTTTATTTATATTAAATATCTCAAATACATATATTAATGATATATATCAAATATCACAATTTGATATCATATTAATGTGTATTTAATAAAATCAAGTATTAAATACAAATACACATTAATACGAAAATGACCGTTAGGTCCCGATTGCATGTATTTTTCATTTAACCATTAAACGAGTTATAAATAATCAGTATTATTCATACCAGTTGCCCTAATGCTCTACGAGTATATTTCATTAGTGAGACTCTCTAGATTCAGGCACATCCATCACAAAATCTAATTTTGTGTTCATAATTCACCTACTCGTAAATCATGACGACCATAGATAAACTCGCTGAATCATACAGGTCGAGGTCATTCCATACGTATAATCCATCCGTCACAGGTATCCGGATTATCCCAGAGATATATATATATATATATATATATTATATATATATATATATATATATATAAACGTCAAATCTCTATAGGTATAATCATGTCGACGTATCTATTAGCAATCTTCTAAATAACACTCAGAACTTACTTCCAAAGTTTACCACAGCCATGGATTTAACAGATTGCTAATCATATAATGGACATATATGTCTTGTACACAGGACTGACAGATCCTATCTTGATACACACAGAATATCATTAGTATGAGTCCACACCCAATGAACAGGCGGAGGTCTGATCTAAATAGATCGGTGATGTGACTGCCATCTAAGTGTGGATGATAACTCGTATATCCATAGTGTTATCTCAAGTCAAAGAATCACTATGCTACTCAACCTAATAAGATTCATATTGACGTTGGTGTATCATCTATTAGGTAATATTCGGTGAGTCGTTCAGTGTTTAAGTGTTTATCAAATAAACACTTACACGTCTATATGAGTCTCCCGAGACTCATGGTTCATTGGGATAAACCATCGGACCAAGTCCGATATACGACATGTTCTGGTCTCAACAGATTTTACTAACCGACCTATGTAAGTAAATCTTGACCATGAACTTAATTTGATAATATATTTCTAGTAGTGACGCTTCTCAATGTCAATTACAAGCTACGTTGTAATTGCGCACTACATTATATATTATCGGGTCTTTGTCTAATATGTATATATCACTAAACACGATTTAGTTTCAATCTAATGAATTAGATCGAATATATATATTAAAAGACAAGAGGTGCTACCATAAATAAGTAATATTATTGAAAAATATATTGCTCGTATTCATGAATCAGACATTGATATGTGAAATCACTCACGTTACGCAAACGCATGTATCGCTCAAGTAGTATAAAATGTATCAATCCACGAGGACTTAATACCTTAGCTATCAATTTATGAGGTTAAATGTTTACAAGTACCTAATAGATTGGTTTGTTGATTGGATGATGATTTTAAACTTAAAGACAAGTAATTAAAACAGTGTGAAAGTGAATTAAAGGTAAAATCAATATTATAAAACTATCTAGGGTTGTGAATCCTTCCAATATATTTTAAAGATGAAGTGGTTATCTCATATTTGTGCAATATATCGGTTTATTAACCTGGAACACGAAAATATGCAAAAGCCTCTGTCGATGGTCAGATGCAAACACCCAAATAACCCAATTAATCATATGTCTATGTCAACCAAGTTACCTGAATTCATTAAGATTAAGTTCCAATTGTGGCTACCCCCGCCCGACAGGTATATGTCTATCTTGGAAAGAAATCTATTAAGGGGGTATCTATTCATTAGGGGAGATCGTGAGCTATTAAGTCTAAGGCTGAAACCTAAAATTCTTTCGTCAAGTTTATTTTAAGTTTACCAGATCAATCTTATTAATGGCCAGTTAACAAGAAGCATTAAGCTTAAGACTTAATAAATAAACCTTTATATTACCCAAGACACAAAATAACCTCTTATAAACCGGTGATATGGGAATTCATCACAACCCCAGATTATTTATTTAGTTACAACACATACCTAGGATTACTGAACACTTAAATAAACAAAATATCATAAAAAATAACTTGAAGATAAATAAAAGTAAAATTACAATAATGAAAGAAAATGATGGGGGTTAGAGGATCCACTTTTAATAGTTCAAAATTAGAAATCTCCATTATTGTTAATGTTTACCAATTAATTAATTATATTTAACCAGACCATAAAGGCGAAAATTTCATTTGTCTCAATTAAGTCCAACCAACCATATAGGCGGTAACAAGGTTATTACCTAAACCGACCATATAGGCGGAAACTAAGTCTGGAATGTAAAACCGACCATATAGGCGGAAAATAAGGTTGTCACCTAAACCGACCATATAGACGGTAACTAATTAATCCAAATTTTAATTAAAATAAGGGAGATTAATCTAATTTATTATATTAAAAGTCTCACATTTTCACCCCAACATAATGAGATTACATGCTCATGCTGTAAATGAAAACACACAAAATTTTATTAATTAAATAAAAAGAAAATACAAGAAAACTTAAGTAAATATACAAGACACTTTCCTTTAGGTTTTCATGGAAACATTCCTCCAAAGAAAGCATGAAAAATTTATAAAGTTTAGCTTGGTATTTATAGGCAAATCTAAAGGCTTCCACCAATTTCTCCACCAATTGCTCCACCAAACATGGCACCAAATCCTCCACCAAAAATGCAAGCATGTTTGGTGGAAGTTTTACAATTTTCATTTTTTATTTATTATTATTATTTTATTTTGAAAATGACTTTAATAATTACACATAACACATTTCCGGATATTTTATCAATTTCGGTCATGAAAACTTAATAATTTGAAATTATTATGAACTTCAACGTTGTAGATCTTTGAGTCTTATTTAATCTGAAACTTGAATTACCTCAATCCGATATGAGAGTAAAATGTTATGGCCAAAATACGACAATTACGCAAAGCTGGAATTTCCGAAATTGTACTTCGTTAGAACGCCATTTCAAGTTTCTTCGTTAGAACGCCATTTCAAGTTTCCAATCTCCAAAATCAAAATGTCAAGTTCAATCTTTGCCCTTATTTGTTCCACATTTCGTCCTGATTGATTCCATTAAGTCCCGCTTTTATTTTATCTGCAAAATAAACTAAAAACACATCAAAACGTTCATAAAACTCGAGAAACTATACAAAATATTAAGTAAAATGGGCGGTAAATATTGATATATTTTCCGCTCATCACACCCCCAAACCTAACATTTTGCTAGTTCTCGAGCAAAACAACAAAATAAAATGCAATAAACAATTAAAATTAAACTAAGTCACTTTCGTAGGGATCACGGTTGCATTTAGCGTATGCAACAAGCCTTTAACCCTCTAGGTGTCCCTAGTGGACGAGTTGTAGTCTCGTGAGGGCTTACAGTGATGATACCCATAAACGTCAATCTAATGCACACAAAAGCAAAAAGACAAGAGAAAATAGAATAAATAAGTTAGTGACTAAACAAGTGAAACATCTTATCCAAATTAATAGTTGTTTTCCTTCTTTCTAAATTACCAAATAAGTAAATTCTCCGATTATTTTTACCATTCTTTATATACACAACCAACAAGGTATTAATCAAATCATTGTGCCCACAATATTCATAAGTGTAGTTGAAGAGAGAGTAATATTTTTGCCCTAAAGTTACATCAGAATTCACACCTTTTTTTGGCAATTGATTTTTTTTTAATTTATAACATCTTCAATCCATGTAGCGAGCTTTGGGCCAGTGACTCCCAAGCCAGTTGGCTTTAGGGCACTAGGTGTTAAGACTCCCTTACAGACTTAATTACTCGGATTTCAGATATCATTTTTTTTATTTATAACATCTTCAATCCATGTAGCGAGCTTTGGGTCAGTGACTCCCAAGCCAGTTGTCTTTAGGGCACTAGGTGTTAAGACACCCTTACAGACTTAATTACTCGGATTTCAGATATCTTTTTTTTTTACAACATCTTCAATCCATATAGTGAGCTTTGGACCAGTGACTCCCAAGCCAGTTGGCTTTAGGGCACTAGGTGTTAAAACACCTCTACGGACTTAATTACTAGGATCTCAGATGTGTTTTTTTTTTCATTGCTTTTTTAGATGCTTCCTCCAATTAAACTAGAGCACTGAATATTACAAACTTTTCACTTACAACCCATGGTCGTACGTTACCATGCATGTTGATAATACATGTCAACTGAGCATATGAAGATCCAATTTAGTCAGTATTATGGAGAATTCACAAACTAAATAATTCAAAAGGAAATAAACAAAATTAACTTGTTACGAAATAGGTTGAGATACGTCTCAAGAGTGGAAATTCCTTACACAGCTATCTCACACCAATTTCACCTGATTAGTCAAGTTAAAAAACACAAAAACACAAAATATTTTTAATTTTTTCTAATTTTTTTTTTAATTTTTATTGAATTTTTTGAAAATTTTGACTAAAAAGCGAAAAATAAAAACAAGATACTAGTCAACTATTCCCCTCCCCCAAACCTAAATGAGACATTGTCCCCAATGTCTTAAAAAGTAGAAGAAGAGTTTAGAAATAGTACTTGGTTAGCTGAAATTCTACATCTAAAAAGAAAATAAAGGTTAAGATCCAGATTTATCCGACGCTTCTTACCACAATCATTATCAGACCAGTTTATCTTGGAAAGGATAGGGTCAATTTGTGGTTCAAAGGATAAAATTTGGTCAATTAAATCATTGGCAGTTCTGGCAATGATGATGATTTCTTTTATAGGTTTTGATACGAACCCATTTCTCCGAGCATCAGTAAGAAACACAAAAAGAAAATCATAAAATCCATCAGCGTTAAACAGTCCAATCGGTTTCTGGTGTATGTTCAGGTTCGCCCAAGATAGTACTATAAAAATTTCATCCATCGTACCTAAGCCACCTTGCAAAGTAATAAAAGCATAAGCACGATTAATCATTTCCACAAGTCATTCGGACATACCTGGCATGATAAGTTCCTCTCCGTTTGATGGTCCTATCAGATTCGCCTCTGTCAAGGGTTTTGGGATGATTCCCAAAACTTGACTACCTCCTTCCTGTACGGCCTTTGAAATGTACCTCATTAGTCCAAGATTGCCACCACTATATACTAGGTGCATATTCCTTTCAGCTATGACTCGACCCAATTCGTGTGCTGCCGCTACGAAGTCTGGTTTAGAACCAGCACTAGTACCGCAAAACACACAAATGTTTACAACTCGTCTTCTTGAAGTTGCTTCCATTTTTTTATGTATTTTTTTCTCAAGTGTGGATGCCTTCAAAAGTGCAATGATGAGTTGAATTTATAGAACCTGAAAAATGATGAGTAATAATAGCATTAATACCTGCCAAATGACAATTATTAGCTAAATAGTAAAATATATCGTGAAAGTCAAAAAGTCTGGGTCTTGTCGGATAAAATAAAAGAAAATAACAAAACAAATCATAATTATTAGATAAATACAAAGAGATAATAATATTTACAAGAAGTAACGGCTTGAATGACATCTATACGTCAGTGACAAGCTTCCCATCCAATTTTCTTATAAATTGGCAAACAGGGTCTTTTAGAGTCAGATTCCCGAGACTTAAATGTTGTCTTTCTTTTTGGAATTTTGCATATAACATGTGAATTACGTGATGCACATATCCACTGGGATGCGTCTCAAGAGTCAATGATATGTCATCCAAAGACTCCTTACTCAAGCCATCCCTAATGAATTTAATTTTATCTTCACGATTATTAGACACCATTCATAAAGAACGACAACGAGTATTACATGTCATGCGTGCACATTTATAGCAAACACCCATTCTTTTAGCTCTTCTCTTTTTAGCATATGTGCTTCTTCCTAAACCAGGCAAATATGACACAAAAGAGTCAGAGGACTCACCTGCCAATCAGACCCATGCTTCAATAATCCAACGAATGTCATTAGGAATACCTTTGATCATCAGAAGTCTCATTCGTTCCAAGCGAGCTTTGTAGACTTTCATTGTGGATGTTGGTTTTCATCCGAGGTCCACAATCGAGAATCTAAAGTATGAGGGCACTAGCGAGCCTGTAAAACAAAGGTAGAATGAGCAGAGAGTACTGCCCACCGGTGTGGTGGAAGACGTAAGCTCTCTGATGCTCAAGTCAGTGATGAAGATGTGTAGAAAATAAGGAATAGCAAGGCTTGATGTTACCTTAATGTCTGTTTGGTTGCCGTGAGGGCGGTGGGTTGGTGTTTCAAGGGTGATACACTTTGAAAGCTCAAATGTGAATGTTCAAGCTCTCCAAGCAAAAAACTTCCCCTTATACTATGAATTGCCTTTTCCTTTTATAAGCTCTTTGAGGTAGGCTCATTCATTCTTTTATCTGTTGGATGCCTTGAAACGGTCAATTTAATGGAGGAATTATGAGTTTGGGCGTTTTCTGATCTGGTAACTGATGAGTCTATAGGTCATTTTGGTCAAGTCATTTACAGGTTTGGGCTCGTGGGATCTCTGGGTCCAATATCAGTTTGGGCTTTATTAGACGGTTTCGAGTTTCTGGCTTTTTGGTTGGTCCGATGGTGAAATATCGATTTTACCCTTGGGCCCAAATTTGGCCCGTACAGTTTATCCCCTACTCTTTAAGTCAAGAAGTACTTGACTTGGAGAGTATTTCCGTGTATGTCGTCTGAAACACGATGTAAGAGTACCTGCTGACTGAACCAGAAGAAGGTTCATGGGTTGATTCATACGACATTATTGTCTGGACTGAGGGAAGTCAAAGTCTTCAATTGATTCGACATGAGTCCATGGGGAATGTCTCTTGTCGACTGAACCAGATGAAGGTTTAAGAGCTAATTCATACGATATTATCGTCTGGATTGTGGGAAGTCTGAGTCTTCAATTGACTCGACATGAGTCCATGGGGAATGTCCCCGGTTGACTGAACCAGGTGAAGGTTAAGTAGCTAATTCATACGATATTTTCGTCTGGACTAAGGGAAGTCCAAGTCTTCAATTGACTCGACATGAGTCCATGAGGAATATCCCCGGTTGACTGAACCAGATGAAGGTTCAGGAGCTAATTCATACGACATTATCGTCTGGACTGAGGGAAGTCCAAGTCTTCAATTGAATCGACATGAGACCATGGGGAATGTCCATGGTCGACTAAACCAGATGAAGGTTAATGAGCTAATTCATACGACATTATCGTCTGGACTGAGGGAAGTCCAAGTCTTTAATTGACTCGACATGAGTCCATGGGGAATGTCTCCGGTCGACTAAACCAGTGAAGGTTCAGGAGCTAATTCATATGATTGTCGTCTGGATTGAGGGAAGTCCAAGTCTTCAATTGACTCGACATGAGTCCATGGGGAATGTCCCCGGTCGACTGAACCAGATGAAGGTTTAGGAGCTAATTCATACAACATTGTCGTCTGGACTGAGGGAAGTCCAAGTCTTCATTTGATGTCGTGTCACATGATTCCTCCAATTCTATTAAGCCTTCATATGATGACATGTCGAACAACAACATACCTAGCAGTAAGTCAGGACTGAGGTAGTGTCAAATGGCAGCACCCCTCATACTAAGCTTTCATATAATGTCATGTTGAGTCTTAACGTGAGGGTTCATAATTTCTTTCAGTCGACATCATTGAAAGATTCCCCTATGGCATGATGAGCCTTGATTGCTTCTAGGTTATACTCCACTCATTTAATGCAACTCTAGCGCAGGTTTCGACTTTCGAGGTGCTTTTGGTGGGAATTTGAGGCGCCAAGAATGATGGTATAGAATAGAGCTTTGAGAGCTCATTTGCCTCATTCCAAAAATCTCACTTCAGTCATCAAGTAGAGAGAAGTCTCAAGCTCTTCAGGGTATTATTCAAAAACCCATCTCATGTTCTTCAATATCTTTAAACATTAATAGCGTAGGTTCAAGCTGTTCTTAGGCAATATAGGCTGTTTGATCTTTTGCATCGTAGATTTATTATTGAAATTGTGTTTAAGGATTGGAATAGAGTTTGATCTTTAGGGAATATATTTTTAAGGAATTTCATGTTCATATGCTTGTCGTTTGGAGAATGTCGAGTGAAGAATCCTTAGGCAGTTTAGGTGCTGAGATTGATAGGTTTGTCGAATCATCTTCTAGTGAGTCGAGAGAGGAAGAAATATATAGAGATTGATCGTATCAGGATCTAATTGAGACAGGATTAATAACGGTTGCAGATTTATCTCAGAAGTTTCCAACCGAGGCTATTCCACTTAGGACTTTGCCAGCAATTGGAGAGTCGAGTGGGGTTCCCAGCACTAGTGAACCAACAAACCTGTTAACAAAAAACCCTACCAGTCGAGTGATTGAGAAATCATTGAGGGAAATCAGGTGTAAGTATAGATTCCCAAATTCATTAGAACTAAGACTACCTCTACCGAGTGAAAGAATTGATTACAAAGTACCAGGGTGGATTGGGTTTTATGAGCAACCTTTTGCGGATGGGTTAAGGTTTCGCATACCAAGATTAGTTTGGAAGGTTTTGGACCATTTCCAAATTGCTCCATATCAATTGATGCCTAATACTTGGAGAATCTTATTGTTGATTGAGTGCTTGGCTTTCGAATTAGGGATGTTCTTCGAAGTGAAGGATGTGTTATTCTCATACTACCTAAATGAACATCTGACTGAGAATGGAAGGTACACTTTGCTTCTTCGCAAGAGGAAGAAACATTTAGTGACTGGGCTCCCAACAAACGATATGGGGAATTGGAAATCTGATTATTTTTTTTTGTGAGGGTTGAGAGCGTATTTGGGTCGACTGGAGCTGGTCGAATCCCAGAACATTGGAGTTTGTCGAGTGAGTACTACATCTTCATCATGCATTCTCTTTGAATACATTAGTGTAACAGGACTAATTTTATTTTCTATTTTTGTATATCCTTTACGAAATAGGTCGTTTGAAAGAACAAGAAGAACCGTTTCCAATACTAAGGCTATCCTTGCTTTGCCGGCTGAAGATAAAAACTGGAGGCTCATCTTGGTTGAGAAGAGATTGAGGGCAACTTTATTGTGGAAGGAGACTTACGATCGTGAAGGTACCCCTTTGGCCCTTTATAAACACGTACTGGTCGAGATATAATGTAATTGGTCGTGTCGAGAGATATACAGATAGTCGACATTTTTAAAGCCTCTAACTCCTGAAGAACTTTTATGCGCAGAAGACATCATGTCAGGACCTTTTAAAGTATCTTCAATTGATTAGATGAAGAACCGAAGGAGATTCAAGAGAGCAAAGGCGAAGGAACCTAAAGTCGAGAAGGTTGAGGCTCCCAAATTAAAGGAAGTCGTATCAGATGAGGCTACAATGGCTAAAGGACAGTCGACTGAGATGACCGTGGCTGGAAAGAAAAGAAAAGGCGTACCTGAGGTGGATGAGGATTTAGAGAATGTTATAATAAGGATCCCGCACGGGTCGACTATGATTTTGGATCCTTCCAGCCTAAACAAATTCATAAAAGGGCTTCTTCTGGAGGATGATGAAAACAGGCTAACTGAGATAGGCCCAGTCGAGACGATGAAGAAGGCAACTGCCTTGAGTTATCAGGTATGTATACTCAGCCTTTTTTTATATAATGTTTGGTCGAATGAGAACTAATCTTGGGCTATTCAGACATTGGAATGCAGCTTATACATGCAGAAGTACGCTGGGTCGAGTCAAATGAGGATAAGGGACTTGGAGAAATCCCTTAAAGTAGTAAGGAATAAGGCAGCTGAGTTGAAATCCGGGTTGGATGCTTCCAAGAGGAATGGAAATGGATTGGAGAAGGAACTGAAGGAAAAAAAGGCTACACTTAAGGTGGAGAGAGAAGTGTCTGAAGCCACACTTGAAGCCTACCAGCAGGGCTTTGATAATGTAAAGAGAGAGAATGAGCAACTGCTTGAGCAGCTTGAAGGTATTGCACTAGAGTCCATGATAAAGGAAATGAGCAGTTTGATGAAGGATTATCTTGAAGGGAAAGCTACCGCATAGAAGCCCAAGAAATGGATTCGAGAATACGACAGGCTGGTGGCTAGTCTCTCTTCGTCGAATGAAGGTAGCGAGGAAGAAAAATGAGAGGGAGTCGAGTCAATGAAAGATGAGGGCAAAGAGGCAGCGGTCCCTGAAGTTGAGATGGCGATGGTCGAATGTCAGAAGAAGGAAGGAGAAGACATTGATCCGACGGGAGTCGAGCCTGCTGCTCAAGAGGAAGATGTTCCTGCTGGTGCTTTCGAGGCTGCTGAAGATCAACCGGCCGATGCTCCAGAAGTTTGATAACATAGCTAATCTAATGTGCTCTTGTTTGTTCTTTTTTTTGTTAATATTTTGTACTAGACTATTGTTTGTGGAATGGAAAGTAAGTTCTCAGTCTATGAATGCATTTTATTTTCACATCGAATGAATTTTTGCGAATAACATATCATTTATTTCATACTCGAAAGACAATTAAGTATGCATGGATGTATTACCAGTAGAATTGCTTAAGATGAATTGCATTCCAACTATTTTGGATGAGTATTCCCTCTACGGTTTGTAATTTGTAGGCTCCTTGCCCAACGACTTTTGTGATAAGGTATGGACCTTCATAATTCGGTCATAGCTTACCATCTCCAACCTCTTTGGTGTTCTTGAAAACTCTGCATAGGACCCAATCTCCTTCCCTGAAGGTTCTGCTCCTAACACTTTTGTTGAAGTATTTGGCCATCCTTTGTAGATGGGCTGCTAGTCGAATGGAAGCCCGGTCCCTCACTTCATCAATTGTATCAAGACTATAATTCATAAGTTATCGATTCGAATCCTCATTAAGCCATTGGTAGCGTGGGGATGGTATGGTTTCTTCTGTTGGTATTACTGCTTCCGTACCAAACGCAAGAGAGAATAAAGTTTCTCCAGTGGATGACCGGACCGTTGTTCTATAAGACCACAAGACTCCGGGGAGTTCATCTGCCCAAGCACCTTTAGCTTTCTCCAATCTCTTCTTCAATCTTCAAAGTGTTCAGTATTGTTTTGTTAGATGACTCGGCCTGGCCGTTAGCTTGTGGGAAGCGTGGGGTTGAAAAGCTTAATTTTATACCCCAATTTCTGTAGAAATCTTGAAAATGATGGCTGATGAATTGCGAACCATTATCAGTCATAATTTCTCTCGGTATGCCGAATCGACATATGATATTCTTCTAGATGAATGTTTGTGCCTCTTTGTCGCGTATTTTGGAAAATAGTTCTGCTTCGATCCACTTCAAGTAGTAATCTGTAAGTATGAGCATGTAGACTCACTGTCCTGGGGCGGTTGGAAGTTTCCTGATGATGTCCATCCCCCATTTCATGAACGACCATGGAGATAAGATAGGATTGAGTCTTTCTGGTGGGAGGTGAGAGACTGGAGCAAACCCTTAACATTTTTCACATTTCCTAGTGAAGTCTGCAGAGTCGGTCCTCATGGTAGGCCAATACTAACCTGTCGAATGGGCTCATAGTGCCAAGCTCCTCCCTCTAGAATGATTCCCACATTCCTCTTCATGTAGCTCTGCCAACACATGTTGCGCCTCTACATAAGTGAGGCATTTTAGGTAGGGTCCGGAAAATGACCTTTTTAGTAATTGCCGTCATATATAGTAAACCTTGCAGCCTGCATTTGGATCTTCCGGGCCTTAAATTTGTCTTCTGGAAGTACGCCTTCTTACAGATATTTGACTATTTGTTTCATCCATGAGTCGGCTAAATCGATTGAGGCGAACTCTTTTTCTTCTTTCCAAATTGCTGGCCAATTCAAGTATATTATCGGTATAGATTGTGGTTTGTCTCTGACCGGTGCGTAATCACACGCGTATAATGCAAGCGCACGTATCGTTCAAGTAGTATAAAAAGTATCGATCCTACGAGGACTTAAAACCTAAGCTATTAATTTATGAAGCCAAATATTTATGAGTATCTAATAGATTGATTGTTTGATTGGGTGGTGACTTTAAAATTAAAACAAGTAAAAGAAATAGCACGAAAATAGATTGAGGAAAATTCAATATTTATAAACTATCCAGGTTGTGAATTATTCCAATATCTTTTTAAAGATGAAGTGGTTATTTTACGTTTGTGTAATATATTAGTTTACTAACCTGGAACACGAAATTCTGCAAAAGCCTATGTCGATGGTCAGATGCAAATACCCAGTGTAACCCAATTAAACCATATGTCTATGTCAACCAAGTTACCTGAATTCATTAAGATTAAGTTCCAATTATGGCTACCCCCGCCCGGCAGGTATATGTCTATCATGTAAGGAAATCTATTAAAGGGTTATCTATCCTCAAGAAGATCGTGGGCTATTAAGTCTAAGACTGAAACATAAAATTCCTTTGTCAAGTTTATTTTAAGTTTTACCAGATCAATCTTATTAGTGGCCAATTAACAAGAAGCATTAAGCTCAAGACTTAATAAGTAAATCTTTATATTACCCAAACTATAAAATAACCCATTATAAACCGGTGATATTGGAATTCATCACAACCCCAGATAACTCACTTAGTTACGACACATATCTAGGCTAGTAAAAACTTAAATAAAATAAAATACATAAAGTAAATTGCTGGAAAGTGAATACTGAAAATTAAAAAGGTAAAAGTACAATAAAAGAAAATACTGGAGTAAAATGATCCACTTTTATCACTACTATTTTAGATATCTCCCTCAATATAATATATTAACTTTACGTGATATTATCAACCTGCCATATAGGCGGTATCCTGATTAAGTCAAATTTATAATTAATTACCAATCGACCAATCAGGCGGTATCCAATTTAGTCAAGTTAAAACCAATTTCAATAATTACCAACCGACCAATCAAGCGGTATCCTCATTAAGTCAGGTTTTAAATAGTTTATATATTATAATTAAAGGAGATTAATATAAATAATAGTAATAAAAGCTTTATCTTCTACCCCAGCAAGGGGGATTTACCTCATCATTACTGAAAAGTAAAAACTGAAAGTAAAGAAAGGAAAATACTGTGCGTAAAAGTAAATTGCAGAAAGTAAAGACTTGAAAAGTAAAGAAAAGTAAGTGAAAATGCGGAAATTAATTACTGAAAGCTGTAAATAAACAAACAATATACAATCTTCTTAGTATTCTTAAGGAATTACCTAGAAGAAAGCATGGAATCAAATCTAAAATTCGGCCTTCTATTTATAGCCAAAAATTAGCTCTGCGCGTCGCGACGTGCCGTTGATGAAGGACGCATGACACGTGGGTTATGGAGATGGTGACACGTGGCAGGCTGAATGAATATCTCAATAACTGTGCTAATGTGGCGCTGACGTGGTGCTGATGTGGCGATGTCGATTATCGGCAGCATGTGATGGTGACACATGGCATAAGATGATTGGTTGATGATGATGTGGCTGACACGTGGCAAGCTGACTCGGCATGTGACTGATATGGACGCCATGTGGCTGACACTTGGACGACACATAGATGACACGTGGCGATGGCGATTGTCGGCAGCATGTGATGATGACACATGGCACGACGCATGTTAGCGGATCTACTATGATGTTGACACGTGGCAGGCGCACGTTAGCAAAGGCGCATGTTAGCAGGCTTCTCAGATTTTGACACGTGTCCCGGTGCATTTTAGCATGATTCGGCGCACGTTAGCTGTCGCGACACCCAAAAGTCAGTTTTGCCATTTTTGTCCGTTTTTCACTGTTTTGGCCCTGATTTGATTCTAAAGAGTCCTGACACTTTATTTATCTACAAAATAACACAAAACACATCAAAATATTCAAAAAAAACTCAAGAAACTATACAAAATATTAAGTAAAATGAGTGGGAAATAGTGATCTATTTACCACTCATCAGTCTCCTTGCATTGTTGATCCAAGGGTGGCTAATGCATCCACTTGAGAATTCTCGTTTCTTGGGACTTGGGTTATTTTGAGTTCCTTAAATGTCGATTGAATATCTTTTACCTTTTATAACTAGGATGCCATTTGTGGATCTCTTGCGTGATACGACCCTTGGAATTGGTTGACAATCAGTTGTGAATCAGACTTTACTTCTATCTTTTTAGCTCCAAGTTCATTGGCCAAGGTCAATCCTGCTATCAACGCTTCATATTCTGCCTCATTGTTGGTGACTCTGAAATCACACTTGATTGCTTGTTGTAGTATGTCGCCTTCCGGAGTAATGATCATTATTCCCAGACCGCAACCCTTTTTGTTACTGGACCCGTGGACTGCAAGTTTCCAGGGGATGGTCGAATGGATATAATTGACTTTTGGTTCGGTTACAGCTAGTAGGATGAGGCTGAAGTCGTCTACAAAATCCGCTAAGGCTTGAGACTTGACGGCAGTCTTGGGCAGGTATGTGATGTCGTTTTCCCCAAGTTCAACTGCCCATTTTGTCAATCTCCCAAATAAATCCGGCTTATGGAGTATGCTTCTCATATGATACGTGGTATAAACCGTGATTGGGTGTCCCTGAAAGTAGGCTCGAAGCTTCCTTGCAGTTGTTATCAAAGCTAACACTAATTTCTCCATTATGGGGTAGCGTGACTCCGCACCCGGCAGTGCTTTACTCACATAGTAGACTGGGAGTTGTGTCCCATCCCCTCATCTGATCAGAACTATACTGACTGCTTGTTCCGAAACTCCCAGGTAGAGAAAAATTATTTCACTGTCGAGTGGTTTTGACAACAAAGGTGGGGAGGTAAGATATCATTTGATTCCTTCCAAAGCTTCTTCACAGGCTGGGGTTCATTCGAAGTTATTTGCTTTCTTTAGGGCTGAGAAGAACATAAAGATTTTGTCCGTAGACTTGGAGATGAACCTATTAAGTACTGCAATCCTCCCTGCAAGTCGCATGACATCCTTTGGGCTGGAAGGTGATGGGATTTCAAGGATAGACTTGATCTGTTCAGGATTCGCTTCTATTCCACATCGAGTGACAATGTATCCTAAGAATTTCCCTGAGGCGACACCGAATGCGCACTTAGTGGGGTTCAATTTCATCCCATACTTGTCCATTATGTTAAAGGCTTCTTCCATGTGCCCTAGATATTCCTCAGATTTTGAAGATTTTACCAGCATGTCGTCTATGTACACCTCCATAGTTTTTCCAATTTGCTTCGAGAACAACTTGTTGACCAGATATTGATATGTAGCTCCGACATTTTTTAGGCCGAATGGCATAACCTTGTAACAATATATGCCTCGGTTGGAGACAAAGACAGTCTTCTCTTGGTCGCCTAGATGCATGAGGATTTGATTGTAGCCAGAATATGCATCCATGAAGCTCAATAACTCATGCCCAGTTGCAGCGTCGACCATCGAATCAATATGAGGTAGAGGGAATGAATATTTTGGACAAGCTTTGTTCAAATCCGTAAAATTGATCAAACTCGCCACTTTCCATTCTTCTTTCGGACTACGACCATGTTGGCGAGCCACTCTGGAAACTGAACTTCCCTGATAGCACCATTCTGCAATAATTTTTGAATTTCCTCATCAATGATTCGATTTCTTTTTGGGCAAACTTTCTTCTCTTCTATCTGACTGGAGGGTAGTCTCGATCCACATGGAGTTCGTGAGTAATCAGCTGGTGGTTGATCCTCGTCATGTCTTTGTAAGACCATGCGAAGATATCGTGTCGCCTCTTCAAGAAGTCAATCAAGTTGGCTCGTAGCTCGGGATCTAAATTAGCTCCAATCTGTGCCTTATGATATGCATGTTGAGGGTGGATCTCGTCAAGCTCTTCGAGATTTGGTAATTTCAGCTCCATATTATGAGACCCACTCTGTAATTGCTATGCAGACTGGGTTTTTGCCTTCAAAGTTGTTTGGTAGCAGCTTCTGGATGCGGTTCTGTCTCCTTTTATCTCTTGAATCCCCCACTTGGTAGGGAACTTTAGAACTTGATGATAAGTGGATGATATTGTTCTCATTTCATGAATCCAAGGCCTACCTATAATAAGATTGTAGGCTGAGGGACAGTCTAAAATCAAGAATGTGGTCATATTGTTGACTCCTGCAGTGTAGACTGAGAGAGATGTTTCTCCCATGGTGATTTTTTATTCCCCACTAAATCTAATCAACACAGTCGTCCATCTGTTTATCTTCTCCAACTCGACTCCCATGTCTGCAAGGGCTGTGGTAAAAATGATGTTGGCTGAAGATCCTGTGTCGAATAACACTCATTTGATCATAAAATTCGCCACCTGCAAGGAGATCACTAGAACATCATACTGTGGATTCATATTGCATGAGTTGCTGTCATCTGGAAATTCCACAGTCAGGTTGGTAAACTTCCTCTCAATTGACATCGTAGAGTGAGGAAGGCTGATTAAAGTAGCCCTAGAATGCCGTTTGGCTGCTGAATATGATACACCACTAACTTCTGATCCTCCCGAAATAAAATTAACTATGTTGTTAATCGGTGGAGGTGGAATTAGGGCCTCTCCTTGACCATCCCTTTCATCTATTCGAGCCAACGTAGCTTTTCCTTTCTCCGTGAGTAAGTCTCTCAGAAATCCTTTATTCAACAATTCCAGGACTTCCAATCTTAATACCACACATTCAGCTGTAGTATGGTCGTAATCTCGATGGAATTCACACCACTTTCTGGTGTCATTCTTTGTGGAACTTTTCTTGGAGCGTGGGGGCTATTTTACCTCATTTCCTATATTATTTAGGACCGAAACCAACTCTTCTTGGGAGATTGTAAAATTGTAGTATGGGAGCATGGGTCTGCTTACTGGCGTTATCTCTTAGGTTTTGTAAGGCCGAGGTCGCCTGTCGAAATCTTTGTGGAAATGTCAACGCTCTCTTCTTTGTTGGATCCTCCTTTCTGAAGGATGATTATGGATCATGTTGTGTCGTTTGGGAACACTGTGCATTCTATCACTCTACGAGCCAGAGGTACTTTCTTTTCTTTTGTTCCTCTTGTCTTCTTCCCACCTAATTTCAATTTGGGCACGTGCCATGGCCTGGTCCATTGTGTAGCATTGAAACTTGGTGAGTTTTTTGTAGAGTCCGTTTTCATAGAGCAATCCATTTCGGAAAGCTTCCATTGCAGTAGGTTGGTGGAGATCTGGAATACTTATCCTCTCTTTGTTGAAGCGAGCCATGTAGCTTCGCAATGACTCTCATTTCCTCTATTGGATGGCATTGAGATCATTAGTAGTCTTCTCAAGCTTATAAGAACTTGTAAAATATTTCACAAACTTGTCTACTAGTTGTTGGTACGACTCAGTGGATCTATATGGTAGGTTGATGAACCAGGTAAGGGCTGATCCTGCCAATGTTTCTCCAAATCCTCTGCACATTCCAGCTTCACATTGGCTTGGTGACAAGCCAGTCGACATCATATTATATTTGTAGTGTATAACATGGTCATCCGGGTCCGTGGATCCATCATATAACTTTATATCTAGCGAGCTAAAATTTCATGGTAGCTCAACATATGCGATTGCCTCCACGAATGGAGTGTCTGAAATCATTCATGCTCTGCTCTTTCTAATAGGTAGTTTCACTCCTGGTAGTCTAGACATAACTGCTTCTTTGAACTCCATCATTCCCTTTCTTATGGTGGATGCAACTTGTTGTGTTTGTCGAGTAAAGAAGTCAGCGGATTTCTTGGGCCATGGTCACTTAGTGGGTTATCATCTGTCACTCCATTAAATGAGGGTGGGACCGCTGGATTGCCAGGTTGATTTGGAGTGTCGCGATACTGAGAGGTTGAAGAGATTTGCTCTAACTGTTTCTGCAGGTCTGCGTTGGAGTTTCGCATGGTCTGGTTCTCCTCTTCCAAAGTTCGTAACCATTCTTGGAGCGTGGCTAATTGTGCTGCCACAGGGTATAGTGTATGTTCATTGGTAGAAGCCATAAGTAATCATGCTTCTTGTGACCGTAGTCTGAATTAACTTTGCTTGCTGTGAATCGTTAAGGCCCCACGGTGGGCGCCAAATTATGGATGTTGGTTTTCACCCGAGGTCCACAATCGAGAATCTGAAGTATGGGGGCGCTAGAGAGCCTGCAAAACAAAGGTAGAATGAGTGGGGAGTACTGCCCAGCGGTGTGGTGGAAGCCGTAGGCTCTTCGACGCTCAAGTCAGTGATGAGGATGTGCAGAAAATAAGGAAGAGCATGGCTTGATGTTACCTTAATCTCTGTTTGGTTGCCGTGAGGGCGGTGGGTTCGTGTTTCAATGGTGAACGCTTTAAAAGCTCAAATGTGAATGTTCAAGCTCTCCAAGCAAAAAACTTCCCCTTTTACTGTGGATTGCCTTTTTCTTTTATAAGCCCTTTGAGGTAGGCTCATTCATTCTTTTTTTCCGTTGGACGCCTTGAAACAGTCAATTTAATGGAGGAGTTATGAGTTTGGGCGTTTTCTGATTTGGTAACTGATGAGTCTATATGTCATTTTGGTCAAGTCATTTACGGGTTTGGGCTCGTGGGATCTCTGGGTCCAATATCAGTTTGGGCTTTATTATAGGGTTTCAGGTTTTTGGCTTTGTGGTTGGTCCGGTGGTGAAATATCGATTTTAGTCTTAGGCCTAAATTTGGCCCATATGGTGGAGTATTTTCTCTTCAGTTGCTTGTAGTTCAAGATTTATCTTGTTCAGTGTGCAATATGCTTTATCTTCAGGCAGTTGACATACTTTAAGTTTATCGGTTGAATTTTGCTTTTCATTTGGGTTCTAGATGGTACTATCTCTCACATCAAGTCTGAAACATTCCTCATTCTTTTCATCATTCGGGAATTCCATGGCTTTGAAAACATTGAATTTTACTTTTTGGTCATGTACCCTCATGGCTAGTTCTCATTTTTGTACATCAATAACAGTTCGACCTGTATCCAAGAATGGTCTCCTGATGATGATAGGTGCATCTTTGTCTTCTTCCATGTCAAGGATAATGAAATCTGCAGGGAAAATAAATTTATCGACTTTAACTAATACATCTTCCACTACACCTCTCGAAAATGTGAGCGATCTGTCAACAAGCTGCAGAGTAATTGAGATGGGCATTGCTTCTCCGACCTATAATTTCCTCTAAATAGACAAAGACATCAAGTTAATGCTGGCACCTAAATCACACAAAGCCTTATCGAAGTAATGTTCGCCTATGGTGCAAAGGATGGTGAAACTGCCAGGATCTTTCAACTTTGGGGGAAGCTTTCTCTGGATGATGGCACTGCATTCTTCTGTCAATGCTACTGTTTTGTAATCTCCCAATATTCTCTTTCGTGACAGAATGTCTTTCATGAATTTGACATAGCTGGGCATTTGTTCCAAAGCTTCTACAAATGGAATGTTGATATTTAGCTTTTTGAAGATCTCCAAGAATCGAGCAAACTGCTTGTCTAGTTTATTTTTCTGGAGACGCTGTGGAAAATGTGGAGGTGGAGTGAATTTTTCTTGATCATTTGCTTTTGCTTCTTTTTCCTTCATCTTTGGTTCTGCTTCACTCATTTCTTTTGGAACTTCCTTAGTGGATACCTTGACTCCAACATCTTTGTTGATTTCAGTACCACTTTTCAAAGTAATGGCTTGACATTGCTCATTCCCTCGGTTCTTTGGATTTGGTTCTGTGTTACTAGAAAGGTTACCTTGTGATCTGTAACTCTGAGCATTGGCCAGTTGTCCCATTTGATTCTCTAGAGTTTTCAAAGATGCTACTTGGCTTTGAATTAATGCTGCTTGTGATTGAAACATAGCATCATATGATTGTTTTTTAGAGTCGTATTTTGCTTCTAGCTTTTTCAAATGAGCCAACACTTCTGTTATTTCTGGTTCTTTTTCATACTCCTGGCCGTTGTTTTGCTGTTGGAATTCGGGTGGTGGATTATTCCCTTCCCTGAATTATTGCTCAATGCGAAATTGGGATGGTTCCTCCACCCTGGGTTGTAGGTGTTGGAATATGAATTTTTCCCCTGTCTGTTGAAATTATTGACATAATTCACTGTCTCATCTTGTTGGTTTGTCTCTGGTGCTCCTCCATATGGTGAATTTGTAGATCCATCATTACCTTGCATGCTAAGAGTTTCCATGAATTTTCATATCTGATCCAGCTTGGCATTCATTGTTGTGTTGGCTCCAACTTCATAAATTACTGTGATTCGTTGGATCATGTTCCTTTCTGTTGGACACAAAGAATTATTGTTGGTCATTTCTTCAATTAAGTCCCAGGCCAGATCCTCTCATTTTGCCATTAAAGCTCCTCCAGCAGCAGCATCAATTATGGTTCTCATTAGTCCAGAAAGTCCATTATAGAAGGTTTGAACTTGTAGCCACTTTGCAATCTCATGATGATGACATTTTCTGAGCAGATCCTTGTATCTTTCGCAAGCTTCGCAGAGGGATTCTAAGTCATGTTACACAAATGATGTGATGTCGTTCCTCAGCTTTGCAGTTCTGGCTGGTGGAAAGTACTTTGCAAGGAATTTGGTGGCTAGAGTGTTCCAAGTTATGATGGAACCTACTGGTAGTGAATGTAGCCAAGTCTTAGCTCTGTCTTTCAAGGAATAAGGGAAAACACATAGTCTCATCGCTTCTTCAGCTGCTCGGTTATAGTTGAAAGTGCCGAAAACTTCCAGGAAGTTGCTGATGTGGGCATTAGGATCTTTAGTTGCATTCCCCCAAACTGAACTGACTGTTGAATCATCTGAATGCATGTTTTGATGTCACACGCATTTGCTGGTAAGTGAGGAAGTACATTACAGGAAATGAAGTCGTCAACCACCAGAATAGTTCTGTCTCGAATGGGAATTGGTGGTGCAACTTCCAAAGGTTCAGGTTCCATATTGATCAGTGCTTCTTGGCCTTCTTGCCTTTCCCTTCTTAATTTTCTGATGGTTCTTTCAATTTCTGGGTCAAGCGGACGGATTTCAAAGCTTCTGGTTCATCTCATATAGTGTTTGAGAACCTGAAACACAAGAAAACAAAAATAATAAGTAAAAATAAATTAGATACAAGTAACGATATATAACCCCAAAATTAATAATAAAAGATAAATAAGTCCCGACAACAGCGCCAAAAACTTGATCAGTGAAATCTCTCACGTTACGCAAGCGCACTTATCGCTCAAGTAGTATAAAATATATCGATCCCATGAGAACTTAATACCTTAGCCATCAATTTTTGAAGTTAAATATTTACAAGTACCTAATAGATTGGTTTGTTGATTGGATGGTGATTTTAAATTTAAAGAAAAGTAATTAAAACAGTGTGAAAGTGAATTAAAGGTAAAATCAATACTATAAAACTATCTAGGGTTGTGAATCCTTCCAATATCTTTTAAAGATGAAGTGATTATCTCATGTTTGTACAATATATTGGTTTATTAACCTGAACAAGAAAATATGCAAAAGCCTATGTCGATAGTCAGATGCAAATACCCAAATAACCCAATTAATCATATGTTTATGTCAACCAAGTTACCTGAATTCATTAAGATTAAGTTCCAATTGTGGTTACCTCTGCCCGAAAGGTATATGTCTATCTTTGAAGGAAATCTATTAAGGGGTATCTGTTGGACAGTTATGACTCATAGCGTCACTGTTTGTAAAAGACATTTTGTTTTTGTACAAAATTAACTATGTTGTAATGAAATTGCCTTTTACCATTTTGTAATTTATTTACTTTGATATATAAATGGTAAAAGTCCTTATGATTAATTCTAGATTGAGATGATATGAGACAATATCAATCCATAAAGGTTTAATCATTAAATATCCCTAGTCGTAGTATTATCGAGATTGGACATCGATAATGCGGAATAGACTAGTATTGCACTTGTGCGCGTTGTGAGGGCATAACGACATAGTTCTCATATATTTAAGTATTGGATACTTATGCAAGTGCGATAGGAGGTTGTGTTTTACCGATGGTACGGAAAACAGCTTCGCTCTGGATAGACCCCGCGGAATCCCATTGGTAGTATGTATATGTGTCTATGGGAGTCCGCTTCAGGGTAGGTGTATTTGGTCTTAACCTGAGACTTGCATCGCTAGTACTTGCGACAATCGGTAAACTTTGGTTTTGGTCGTCCAGGGCTTTAACAGGTTCTGTGTACGCCTCTTCTGGGTTTATTGAGAATCGTAGTGTATTGGATGTGATGTCAAGACGGAAGTATCACTTCAGAAATATGGAGATGATGATCACGCAGGGATTCAGAATTGGTTCTCTATTGTGTTGCAACCATCGGGATAATATGACAAGGTCATGATTATCCGATTCAAAGAGACTAGTTGCTTGATATCCGATATGTGTTTCGTACGGGGCAGACACTATTCCAGCCCCAGGCCTTGCACGTGACATCAGATACTGGATCGCAATACACAATACTACGGTATACTACTCCTGATATAGATCGTATATTCCAGTAAGAATATTTCTGGAGAATTGGGTAGGCATGGCGCTTTGCTAGAAGCCAACCTTGTCTCGTAAATCGGTAAAAATATAATATGAGGTACGTACGTGTTCGGATAGTCCGATGACCATATTTGTTGCCAACATATCCAGGGATCTCTTGGGTCGCTTCCCGAAGATTCACCGATGACGTATGATCCGAACTTAATTAATCTAGGATTAATCGCGGAGAATAAAGTACTATTTGAAGAGAGAGAAAGATTAATTTGGAATTAATCGGCAAAATAATATATTCGATATATTAAACGAAATGGATTTCGACGCGGAATTAAAATTAGATTTTAATTCGGGCAAACGAGTTAATTTAGAATTAATTTGTTAGCGACGTGAATAGTAATTTCGCTAGGCATAATTATTTAATTACGTCGCGACGGAACTTCGTTAATTCGGAATTAGCGAAACCTAGCCCGGAAGTGTTTGCGGCCCCACTCGCATTTTGAATTCAAGTGGGGCCCACAAGTCACATCGCGAGTCACATCACTTGTCATTGATTTGTGATAGATGTCACAAGTCACTTTTTGAGAGTGACATGCTGTCACTATTCATGATGCAAGTTGTTGAGATCATTTATTACAATTTTGGAGCCAAAATTGGCTTTGACTTTTTGTAAACTAATACCAAATATTTGGTAATTGTTTTTCATTCATCACATACGGTTTTTGAACCCAAAAGGGAATAGAAAATCAGAACTCTCTCTCTCTCCATTTCTTGATGAAACCGTGAGCTCCATTGGAGGGAAAAATTGGATTTTTTCTTTCATCTTTTGCTAGCACAATCTAAGGATCAATACAAGGTGATAGGGAACCGAATCTTAGAGCTTGGAATCCTTAAAGCTTGGAGCATCATCATCTTCATCAACAAAGCTTCTCTTGGCCGAATCTTGGAGCATCTTGGAGGAAAATTTTGTTGAGCATCACATCCAAACCGATCATTGTAAGTGTGTTTCCGCCACATTTCTTTATAGTATTCATTCAATTTCGTGGCTTAAAATGATCTTGGAAAATCAATAGAAACCAACAATGGTATCAATGAGCCTTGTTTAAGCATGAAATATTTTAGGGTAAAATTTGGGTAAATTGATTTTGAGCATGTTTTGAATAAATTACTTGTTTGAGCATGCTTATGGATGGATGACTTTGAGTTGTATGTGATCAATTTTGAGAAAAATGGATTGGATCAATTTTTCACCCAAAACTTGGCTTGGCCGAATCTTGTATTACCCTTGGAAGTCTTGGTATTTTTGTTTTGATGATCATTGGATGACTTGAAACGAATAGGAAATGTTGATTTGTAATTCGATCGGATTGAAAAACGAAATCGGACAAAAACCCTTATCTTGGCCGAGAGCTTCCTTGCATGTAATGAGATGATTTTTGATTCAAGAATGTTGGACATTAGTTGAACAAATATGATACATAATTAATTGGTTAAATTGTATTTTGGAAATATTGATTTAGTTAATTAATTGATGTATTACACTTTAAATAATTAAGTTATAAAATTTGGAATTTTAAAATTTGGTTAATTGGGCTTGATTTTGAATTGGGCTTGATATTGTTATTTTTGGGCATAATGGGCTTGGTTGGGCCAAGTTGGTTTAGGCCAATTGGATTGGATCCAAATTGGGCCTAAATCATTCCATTAAGTCCAAATGTAATAAATGGGCTTTAAAAGTTTAATTGGGCCTTATGGGCTAAAATTGGTTTTTTGGCATATGAGGGTGATTCCTCAATTGGGCTTGGTAATTGGGTTTGACCCATATTGACCAAAGCCCATGCCTTATAAAATCAATTGAAAGCCTATCAGACTTTAATTAAACGAACATTGGATGTTAGTTGGGCTTTGAGACCCAATAAGATTAGATTTGGAATCTTAGTCGTTAAAGCGCATTAAAAAGTGTAGATATTTAATTTAGAATTAAATACATGAATTAGTATTGAATACGGATTAATTAGATTTAACGAGTAGTTCGATATAATTCAAGAATTCGTACTTTAAGTACTTATTCTCAAACGAGTTGGACTCGCGCAAATCAAATCATTGTTTGAACATTGGATGATCACTAATATTCAAAGATAATTAATTTGATTAGTTTGATTAAATAACATGCTTGAATGAATACATGGATGTGATGTATGAATAGCGTATATCGGATGGATATTAGAAGGAAAGGGCAATTTTAGAAATTATTGTAAATTCGGAATTTATAAATTGGACCTGCGTGTCCAGCCTTTCTCTTATTGATTCTTTGTATTCTCTTCTCACCTAATTCCCCTCATGTTAATGAGGTTTCTATTATTGTATTATGTAATTGGGTAGAAGTAGAATAGTGCTAGCCGGGGAGAGGAAATGGAGTGATTTGTTCTAGGAACAATCTGTTTAAATATCCATCCGCATATCGTTATTAGTTTACTTTCCGCGCCTTATTATTCTTTTAGAATGCATGCTTAAGGGTGAATGATGAGACCTTAACAAAGATAATAAATTGGTTGCCAATTTACGCAAAAAACCCTCAAAACATATTAAGCGTTATTTCCTTCCGTTGAGTGATTCTTACTCAAGATCCAAAGTTGGCATTGGTTTGTTGGCCAAAGTCAAGACCTTTGTCAATTGCGGATGTGTTTGAATCATGAGAGTTTTGTTCCATATCGGTGTCTTGTCCAAGTCGTGATTTGTTGGCCAAAGTCAAGATCACTTCTTGTCCATCGACATTGATTACGAAGCTTTCCATGTCAATGGGTCCGCTTAACTGGAATCATTAAGCTTGTTGTGCCAAAGCCAATGCTTAGTTGATTCAGAGGAAAAAGGTTAGGCATAGGCAATATATTTGCATATATTGGCATATGTATTGTACATATGTTTCGGACTTGGATGTCCACCTACTGGATCTAGGAATTGGATTATATCCAATTGATCTTCGAGATCTACCTAGTTAAATATCATACAGCTTGTTGGCCAAAGTCAAGGTTGTGTGTTATTTAACGGGATCCTAGCCCATTAGGAAACTGGGTTTCCCGAGTACTCGACCGCCGAAAAATAGTGGGAGGCTAGTATTGAATTTGAAATTGCATTCAGATACTTAGCTTTACGCGCTTTCATATTATTTCGTCAAAATTATTTTATTAGTTGGACTAATATAATGTTATTTTTCTTGTAACAGTTAGACTGTACCCATATATCGTTGATTAGGTAGTTAGACTATCGTAATCAAGATGACAGGAAAGGGAAATGTCTAAGACATTATCATGGGCCAAAATGTATTCAAGTGCACAAACTTTTCCGATTGGGAAATGAATCTGAGGATTGTCCTTGGAGCCGACAGGCTGTTATATACTATACAGAGACCTCTTGGGCCTAAGCCCAAACCTGATCAGTTACTTGAGCTGGAGCTTTGAAGACTCACAGCGATGATAATGATACTGCTCAGTCAATTATGCTTGCTGCTATGACTCAGCATTTCCGTCGACAGAACAGGGACTTAGATCCCTATAACATGTTGGCGAGGTTGCACGATCTTCACCGATCTAACCGAAGGTCGCAGAGATATGAGTTAGTGAAGAAGCTCTTCCGTTCACGTATGTCAGAAGGCATGTCTGTTGAGTCCCATGTGGCACAGATGATTGCTGACATAGATGAGTTGGCTAAGATGGGGATAGTCTTAGAGGCTGAGATTACTATAGATATGATCTTGCAATCTCTCACCGACACTTGGAAACAGTTCATAATAAGCTATAACCTGATGAACACTGATGATACTCTTGGAGAGTTGTTGTCAATTCTCAAGGAAGCTGAAAAGGAGCTGTTTAAGGGGCAATAAGTACGAGGCGCATTTTGCTTCGACATCTTAGACACCGAGGGCTGGGCCCAAGGCGACTGGAGGTGTGAAGAAGAAGAAGCATAAAAGAAAGGGCAAGGCCAAATCGTCAAAGGCTTTTGGGAAGCCTAAGGACAAATCTCAGGATGTTTGCCTCCAGTACGGCAAGCGGGGTCACTGGAAACGTGATTGCCACGAGTACAAGGCGCTCCAGAAGGAGATTAAAGCGGGCAAGGCACCGGCTTCAGGTATGTTTGTTATTGAGATAAACATGACTATTTCTAGTTTTAAAAATTGGATTTTTGATTCTGGTTGTGGTACTCACATATGTACTGATGTGCAGGATCTACGGATAGGCAGAAGACTGGTCTCATGGGAGATTGATCTACGCGTCGGAAATGGGGCACCAGTCGCCATTTTGGCCGTTGGCACTTTTTTTTTAGAACTGCCCTCGGGGCATGTACTTGAACTTAATGACTATTATTATGTACCTAGTTTGCCTAGGAATATTATTTATGTATCTATGTTAACCCAATGTGGGTATACTTTTGTATTCAGGAACACCGGATGTTTTGTGTATAAAAATGATGTAGAAATTTGCACTGCTGTTGCAAATAATGGTCTTTATATTTTGAATATAAATCAATCTCAAACATATAATACAACAAACAAAAGGCTTAAAATGAGTAATAAAGATGAAACTTATATGTGGCACTGTCGTCTGGGACACATAAACAAGACTCGCATATCCACACTTTCAAGAGTGGGTACTTGGACGGATTTGATCCAAATTCATATGACGTATGCGAATCTTGCTTATTAGGCAAAATGCCTAATCACCTTTTCATACAAGTTGGCCCATTATCATTTCAAAGCATTCAATCATATATTGCGATGTGTAAACTTATCCCAGTTGAAAAAAGCCCAACAGGTTTACACTTTTACAATAACGTAGCTAAACAACTTCAAATGATAGGGGGCTCAAACACAAAGCGGCCTATCGGCATTTTAGAAACTTTTGGCCCAATTGTCATAAGACACAAACTCGTCCAAGTTTAAATGGCCCAACAAGTTCACATTTCATGACAAGAAGTCCAACTGAATCCAAATGATGATGGTCCCAAACACAAGCAAAGAGGGTGGCTTCTATAGGTCATACAACTATGGTTCACATGTGGGTTTATGGGAGTGTAGACAAAGGATCCCGCTGGCGAAGGGTTGCCCACAACTAGGTCTCCCCACTCAATGGTTCGAGCGACCAAGTGAGCGCACCTTTTTTATACCTTAAGGTACGAGCCAACGAGTGATGATACATAAATGACTGTCAAATGGATTTCTTATTGAAGATTCCCCATAGGGAGGGTGGAGCGAACTCTCTTAAATACCCTTGCCTCTTAGGCTCTTATCGCCTTGGTGACAGGAATAAATAATAGGTCCTCCAAATTAGTCCATCACGGTAAGCTTCGAGTAAATGATCATCTAGGTGCCTTCAAGCCTTTTCCTTATAGAAAGGTAGTGAATGAAGAAAGACACCAAACCATTACCTAGCTCTAATAGTGCCTTTGATTAAACCCCTTAAACCCACTGTAGGCACGGTTAACTAAAACAAAATTCACAAACATTACAAGGCATTATTTCGGGGCTGATTCTCTATCCCCAGTGGAGTCGCCAGACTGTAGGACACATAAATCGGCGACGCTGTTCCAGGCTAGCGTCCCAGTCAGGAGTATGGAGTAGCCCGCGGGGGACTAATCCGGAGAATAATGGAGTCGCCACCCAGTGTGAACTGGGAAATGATTTAAGGCCGCACTCACCCCTCGAAAGGGAAGACCTCAAAACGTTGGGTTCGGAATGGTCTCTTACTTATGTCACTTGTAATAATTGGATTTGTGCAATAATCTAACCAAGTCTACGCAACATACACATACAAGAATAACATTTTGCATACAACCTATATCTAAGTTTGCATACAACCTATATCTAAGTTCACATGCATAGAAGTAAATCGACATAACGGCAAGCACACAATCTCATGAACACATTAAGCAGATAAATACGGAAATATAAATAAATGATGATTGTCTAAGGAAATCTATTAAAGGGTTCTATCCTGAAGGAAGATCGTGGGCTATTGAGTCTAGGGTTTAAACCTAAAATCCATTTTCCAAGTTCATTTCAAGTTTACCGAATCAATCTTATTAATAGCCAGTTAACAAGAAGCATTAAGACTAAGGCTCAATAAATAAACCTTTATATTACCCAAACCATAAAATAACCCATTATTAACCGGTGATATTGGAATTCATCACAACCCCAGATAACTGACTTGGTTATGACACATAACTAAGGCTGGTAAAAACTTAAATAAAATAAAAGACATAAAGTAAATTGCTGAAAAGTAAATTGCTGAAAGTAAATTGCTGAAAAGTAAATTGCTGAAAAGTAAATTGCTGAAGTAAATAAAGTAAAAGTACAATAAAAGAAAATGTTGGGGGTTAGAGGATCCACTTTTATTACTACTATTTTAGATATCTCCCTTAATATAATATATTAACTTTGTGTGATAATTACCAACCATCCATATAGGCGGTATCCGGTTTAGTCAGGTTAAAACCAATTTATAATTAATTACCAACCGACCAATATGGCGGTATCCTCATTAAGTCAGGTTTATTATATTATAATTAAGGGAGATTAATCTAAATAGCAATAATAAAAGTTTTACCTTTTACCCCAGCAGGGGGGAGTTACCTCATCATTACTGAAAAGTAAAAACTGAAAATTAAAGAAAGAAAAGTATTGTGCATAAAAGTAAATTGCAGAAAGTAAAGACTGAAAAGTAAAGAAAAGAAAGTGTGAAAGCTGAAATTAAATACTGAAAGCTGTAAATAAACAAACAATATACAATCTTCTTAGTATTCTTAAGGAATTACATAGAAGAAGGTATGAATTTACAAATGAAATGGCTTGATATTTATAGGCAAAATTTTACCTCCATCAAATCATCCACCAAATCCATTATTAATTGCTCCACCAAATCCATTATTAATTGCTCCACTAATTGCTCCACCAAATCCATTATTAATTGCTATCATGTTTGGTGGGAGCTTGACTATTTTTATTATTTATTTATTTTTTTTTGCTTTGAAAAATGACTTTAATAATTACACATAACACACTTACGGATGTTTCATCAATTTCGGTCATGAAATCTTCAGAATTCAAAATTATTGTATTCTTCCAAGTTGTAGATCTTTAGGTCTTCTTTAATCTGAAACTTGAATCAGCTCAATCCGATATCGGATTAAAAAGTTATGCCCAAAATACGACAGTTGCGCAAAACTGGAATTTCCGAAACTGCACTTCGTTAGAACGCCCTTTCAAGTTTCCAATCTCTAAAATTAATATGTCAAGTCCAATTTTTGCCATTATTTGACCCACATTTCATCCTAAATGATTTCATTGAGTCTCAATATTATTTTATCTGCAAATAAACTAAAACACATCAAAACGTTCATCAAACCCGAGAAACTAAACAAAATATTAAGTAAAAGTGGCGGTAAATATTGATATATTTTTCGCTCATCACATTGATCGCTCGGGTGGTTACCATCACATATCTCACATTTGATCATTGCGTTGTAAAATGGTTGAGCAAATATTGTGTTAATTGGCTCTGACATCCATGGATAAATGTTGGGCTGGACAACATGCCTCAGAAAATTGGACTGTGTCTCCCTGATATGGGGCATCTTTTCTCCTCTTAAAGCTTGTAATGCTTCCATTGCCCAATAATGATCCATATTTCAACCACCTGAAAATAAAAGAAACAAATAAAAAATTTTTAAAAAAAATTAGATACAAGTAAAGTATATAGTTAAAAATTAATATGCAAGAAAAATAAGTCCCCGGCAACGACACACAAAAACTTGATCCGTGAAATCACACATGTTACGCAAGCGCACGTATCGCTCAAGTAGTATAAAAATATTAATCCCATGAGGACTTAATTCTTTTACTATATATTATTAATTATTGACACTAAATGTTTACAGGTATCTAATTATGGAAGAAATGGATTGTTGACCGGTGCGTAATCACACGCGTATAACGCAAGCGTACGTATCGTTCAAGTAGTATAAAAAGTATTGATCACACACGATGACTTAATATCTAATCTATTAATTTATGAGGTCAAATGATTACTAGTATTTAACAGGTTGTTTGATGATTTGAAAAGGTGAAGATTTTGAATTTAAAAACAAAGAAATAAAATTGCTTGAAAGTAGGTTTAAGAAAATTCAATATTAAAAACTATCTAGGGTTGTGAATCTTTCCAATATTATTTAAAGATGAAGTGATTACCTTATAGTTGGGTAAAATATTGATTTATTAACCTGAACACAAATTATGTAAAACCTCTTCCGATGGTCGATTACAAATACCAGTATAACCCAATTGAACCATATGTCTATGTCAACCAAATTACTTGGATTCATTAAATTTAAGTTCCAATTATGGCTACCCACCCCCGCCCGACAGGTATATTCCTATCCTGTAAGGAAATCTATTAAAGGGTTATCTATCCTCAAGGAAGATCGTGGCTATTGAGTCTAAGGTCTTTAACCTAAAATCTCTTTTCAAGTTCATTTTAAGTTTACCTAATCAATTTTATTAATGGCCAGTTAATAAAAAGCATTAAGATTAAGACTCAATAAACATTTTATTACCCAAGCTATAGTCTAACCCCTTATAAACCGGTGATATTGGATTTCATCACAACCCTAGATAACTGGCTTAGTTACGACACATATTTACGGGTAGTAAAAATTTAAATAAAATAAAGACATAAAGTAAAATACTGAAAATTAAATACTGAAAAGTAAATTGTTGAAAAGTAAAAAAAGTAAAAGTAAAAGTAAAAAGTAAAAAGTAAAAAGTAAAAAAATTTAAATTATGAAAATATTGCTGAAGAGTAAATTGCTGAAAAGTAAATTACTGAAATTAAATAAAGTAAAGTACAATAAAAGAAAATGTTAAGGTTAGAGGATCAACTTTTATTACTACTATTTTAGATATCTCCCTTAATATAATATTAACTTTACGTGATAATTACCAACCAGCCATAAAGGCGGTATCCTGATTAAGTCAAATTAATAATTAATTACCAACCGACCAACCAGGCGGTATCCATACTTAGTCAGGTTAAAACCAATTTATAATTAATTACCAACCGGCCAATATAGCGGTATCCTCATTAAGTCAATTTTTAAATAGTTTATATATTATAATTAAGGGAGATTAATCTAAATAGCAATAATAAAGTTTTACCTTACCTTTCACCCCAGCAAAGGGGAATTACCTCTTCATTGCTTGAAAAATAAAACAGCAAAAGTAAAGAAAGGAAATGATTGTGCGTAAAAGTAAATTGCGGAAAGTAAAAACTGAAAAATAAAGAAAAGAAAGTGCGAAAGTGGAAATTAATTACTGAAAGCTGTAAATAAACAAACAAGATACAATCTTCTTATTTATTCTTTAGGAATTTCAAAGAAGAAAGTATGAATTTTACAAATGAAATGGCTTGGTATTTATAGGCAAAATTTTTGCCTCCATCAAATCATCCATCAAATTCTCCACCAAATCCATTATTAATTTCTCCACTAATTACTCCACCAAATCCATTATTAATTGCTCCACTAATTGCTTATCATGTTTGGTGATGATTTGATAATTTTATTTTTATTAATTTATTTTTTTGCTTTGAAAATGATTGAAAATGACTCTAATAATTACACACAACACACTTCTGGATGGTTCATCAATTTCAGTCATGAAATCTTCAGAATTCGAAAATATTTTGTCTTTCAAAGTTGTAGATCCTTGAGTATTATTTAATCTAGCACTTGAATCAGCTCAATCCGATATAAGAGTAAAAAGTTATGTCCAAAATACGACAGATGTGCAAAACTGGAATTTCCAAAACTGCACTTTGTCAAAAACGCCCTTTCAAAGTTTCCAATCTCCATTAAAAATATCAAGTCCAATAATTGCCCTTATTTGACCCATATTTTGTCCTAAATGATTTCATTGAGACCCTATATTATTTTATCTGCAAAATAAACTAAAACACATCAAAACGTTCATCAAACCCGAGAAACTAAACAAAATATTAAGTTAAAGGGGCGGTAAATATTGATATATTTTCCGCTCATCACAACCCCCAAACCTAATATTTTGCTAGTACTCGAGAAAAATAACAAAAAAAATTAAACTAAGCACTTTCGTAGGGATCACGGTTGCATTTAGCGTATGCAACAAGTCTTTAAAACCCCTAGGTGTCCCTAGTGGACGAGTTGTAGTCTCGTGAGGGTTTACAGCAATGATACCCACAAACATTTTACAAAAGTAAAAAAGGTAGTAAAACTAATGCACACAAAAGCAAAAAGACAAGAGAAAAGAGAATAAAGAAAGTTAGTGACTAATCAGGTGAACTTCTACTCCAAGTTACTAGTTGTTTTGTTTCTTTATAATTACCGAATAAGTAAATTCTCTCCGATTATATTTACCATTCTCCATATACACATCCAACAAAGATTAATCAATCTCATTTTTGCCCACAACAGTCACAAGTGTAGTTGATAAGAGAGTAATATTTTTCTCCTAAAGTTCTATCAGATTTCACACCTTTTTTATGGCAATGGAATAATTTTCTCATTTTTCTGATTTTTTCTTTGATTTTAGATTTTTTTTTTATTTATATACAATATCTTCCGTCTATGTAGCGAGTGTTAGGTCGGTGACTCCCAAACTAGTTGGCTTTAGGGCACCAGATGTTAAGACACCCCTACGGACTTAATTACTCAGACTTCAGATATATATATTTTTGCAGCATATTTGATCCATGTAGCGAGCTTTGGGCCAGTGACTCCCAAACTAGTTGGTTTTAGGGCACTATGTGTTAAAACACCCTTACAGACTTAATAAACTAGAACACTGATATTACAAACTTTTCAATTATAGCTCATGTCCGTATGTTACTATACATGTTGATAATACCTGCTAACTGAGCATATGAAGATCCATTTTAGTCAGTATTATGGAGAATTCACAAATTAAATAATTCAAAAGGAAATAAAAAAAAATTAACTTGTTCCGAATTAGGTTTGAGATACGTCTCAGGAGTGGAAACTCCTTACTCAGCTTATCTCTTACCAATTTCACCTTTTTGTCAAAATAAAAACAAAAACACCAAATATTTTTGTAATTTTGAAAAATTTTCAATTTTTTTGTATTTTTCGAAAATTTTGGACTAAAAAATAAAAACAACACACAACTAAAAACAAGGTACTAGTCAACTAATTCCTCCCCCAAACCTAAATGAGACATTGTCCCCAATGTCTTAAACAGTAGAAGAAGAGTTTAGAAGATAATACCCGGTTAGCAGAAATTCTACAGGAAATTAAAGGTTAAGATCCAGATTAATCCGACGCCTCTTACCACGATCGTCCTCGGACCAATTTATCTTTGAAAGGATAGGGTCAACTTGTGGTTCATAGGCTGAGAGTTGGTCAATTAGATCAAGAGCAGTTCTGGCAGTAAAGAGTAGTTCTTTCAAAGGTTTTGACACGAACCCATTTCTCCGGGCATCATCAAGAATCACACAAAGAAAATCATAAAATCCATCAACGTTAAACAACCCAATTGGTTTCTAGTGTATGTTCAAGTTCGCCCAAGATAGCACTATAAAAATTTCCTCTAATATACCCAAGCCACCTGGCAAAGCAATAAAAGCATCAGCACGATTAATCATTTCTACCAGTCGTTCAGACATACCTGGCACGATCAGTTCCTCTCGTTTGATGATCCAATAAGATTTGCCTCTGCCAAGGGTTTTGGGATGATTCCTAAAACGTTACTCCTCCT